>CATIWR010564394.1:0-15068 GCA_949677035.1 Omphalea diandra | reverse complement strand
CATCTTTTCACTCTACTCATTCTTTCATTTTCTTCTTATAATTTTTTTTTAGTTAAAATAAATAACCAAATCATTTTTTTCATCTTATTTGCTTGAATTAGTTAAAGTTTATAAATTCTAATAGTAAAATCTCTTATTTTTTTTTAGTAATAAATTTGAAAAAATATATTACAAATAAAAAATATTTAAAAAAAGATCTCATAACTACTAAAGTTTAATTATTCAAAAATAAATCAAGATCTTTCGAAAATGAAGATGAAATTATTTGGTTAAAAATCTGTTTAGGATCTTATGTTAGATTTATTTTTTAGTTATTTATTAATTCTGTTAATAAATTATTATGAGTTTTTTAGTTTGTCTCATTTGATAGGAGTCTGCTCGATTTCCTTTATAGAAGTTTGTTTGTTTTTTATAGAAGTTTGTTTGTTTTTTGTCATGAGAGTTAAGAGGAGTTTGAATTTAATATTCAAAAGATTAAACTCATTTAAAGACTCATCAAATGACAATGAAGTGAATTTATGACTCAATATAACTACCGAATGGAATGTATTTTTTACCGAGGTGTCAATTGCAGCCACCAACATATTATATACAATTATTTTGTCAACACGATTAATGAAATTTAGAGGAAAAATTTACCTTTATAACAAGATTTATATATATTTCTTGAATATAATCACATTTATTTGACTGTTAAAAGTTGTACGTAATAATATTTATTAATGAAAGACACTTTTATTTTAAAAAAACAAGTTGGGCAAGGGACAAATAAGGATATTGAAGGTAAGAAACTTATATGATTGATAGAGATAGTAAATATGTTGAGTCGAATAGATTCAAATCATATCACTTAGAGTTATAAGTTGAGTAGAATTGAATTATCAAGTTAAAGTGTATAAATAATTTTTTTTTATTTTTTTAAATAGTCATATTATTTATAATTATGATATTTTATAGAAAACAATATTATTTCAATTTTTTAAAAAATTTATATTTTCAATAATTTAAATTAGTCAAATAAATTATTTTGAAAGTTAAATCGAGATCTACTCAATTTGAATAAATCCTCAAATTAAATTGAATTAATTTAGAGTCATATCATTTTAAATTTTTTAATTTCAAGGCAAATTATATTCAAACAAATCAAAAATTAACACATCTAGCAACATATAATAAATGACGAACGTACTTAATGAAGAATAACTATGGGAATATATATTTTTCTTCTCATCCTAAAATTAAGGCGAGCCATCCTATATAGGAGGAATTGTAGACCTAACTTGTAGGATTAGAAATCTCATCGTTTTAAAAATATATCTTTCGTAGACCGAATTGTCCTATAATAATACATAAACTACTCTAGTTGGTTGATAATACAATCACCACTACACTTATTTACCAAACTCCCCCTTTTTTTTTTTTTTTTTGGGAACCAGAATTTACCAAACTCTTTAATTTAGCAAATTATTATGGTGTTGTCGCCATCATTGATGCTCATATTTTTCTTGGGTAATGGAAAGTTTTGCCTTTGATTTTTCAATTCAGGCAATGGGTCGTAAGGCGTTTTTGGGGGGACAAAAATATTCTTAGCGTGTGAATTTTCAACACGTGAGACACGGTATGTGGACCCCAACTACAATTAGTAGCTTCTAAACTCCTTCATTGGATTTGATTGATTGTGTTTTTCCATTATGATTGTGATGATGATGATCAAGAGGCAAAAGCCCCCTCATATATAGAGAGAGGGAATGTCTATATATCAATTATTCGATTTGTCTCCTTCACCGTACACATTACACGATTAACATAATGTCATCTTTAATAGTATTACATTAAGGTACTAATTAATTTTTAATTATGTTTTGAATTATATATATATATATATATATATAAGAATTTTTTCAAAGTTGAGATGTGAAAATCTCTTGCAATTGCATGCCAGCAATAAGAAAGTCCAATTAGTTAAAAAAAAAAGTCTTTTTTTCCCCCTCTTTCATTTCTTTCTTCGGAGTCTCTTTCATTTAGTTAACGACTGTCATTGGTCTTCTATGATTAATAATAGTCTAATTTATTATTTTTTAATTATTTTTTATATTTTCTCTTTAATCAATTTTCTATTCTTTTAGATCTGTTTTTTTTTTTCCAGATTTGTTGGATATAGAGTTTTATTACTTTCTTTTAGTAGAGTTTTTAGTTTTTTTTTGTCTTAGATCTACCTTATTGATAGATTTTTGAAATTTTTTCATTTCACTTTATAGTGAATTTTCACTAGTATTGTGCTTTATGCTTTAATTTTAGATTCTTTTGCTGTGATGATGTGATTTTTTAAATTCATAAATGAAAGATAGTTCATAAAATACAACTTTTAATATTTACAATATATAGTTCATAGAATACAAATTTTAATATTTACAATAGATTTACATTTAAAAACTATCAAATCAAATTGGGAAAAAAACATAATAAATATTGAACAAAAGCTAAAAATTAGCAAAGTCTAAGATTTTATCAATTTGATTTGATATCTTAAGTTTATTATCTATTTCTTTGAATATAAAAGAAAATTATTATATTATAAAGTTTTATATCTTTATATTGTTCTATATTTTCCATTAATAAAATCATTTTACTTTTTCTCCAAAAAAATTTAAGCAAGTGCAAGTAATGAAACCTCATATTGTTTTAGATTTAGCAATTTACTACCAGCTCAAGGAATAAAAGCGATAAGATTAGGCGTATAAACAAACTGAAATAGCTCACAAACTATTCGAGATCGACTTGAGATTAATCGAGCCGAGTTCGAGCTACTCAATTAATCGAGTTAGCCAAATTTGAATATCAAAATACTCTACTTGAGAGACTCGCAAGTCTAATCGATATTAGATATATTTATAATATTACTATTAGAGTTTAATTGATTTATACCTAATCAAGTTTATTTGAATTTAATTGAATTTATTCGAACTGAAATTTCAATTTATAGGATTTACAATAAAAATTATATAAATAAACGAGTTTAATAGAGTCGAGCTTGAATGTTCAAATATTTGACTGAGTTTACGCTTGATTTTAAAAATTGAAACTCGATCGAGCTTGAATTTAAAATTTTTAAGTCAAGTTTAAGCTTGAGCCAAATAGAATTTGATTCAACTAAATAAGAGTTTTAAGTTGAGTTCATAATTTTTTTTATTGATAATGAGAAAAAATTTAATCAATGAGATTCAAAGTTTAACTTAAAGTCTAATAATTATATACTTTCATCTAATTAAAAAAAGGGCTAATTGAAAAGCGAAGTTTGCAATGCCTCCATAAAGTGTGTTTGGAAGTGCAATTCCTTGATGCCTTCACATGTACAAACACTTTATGTTTTCTTAGCTCATTTAATGTCACGGATAACTAGCATGCGTATAAATTTTCATATCATATTAATTTATTTGTATTGATAGAATGATAAGTATAACTTAGCCCTCTAAAAATAAAGAATAATTTTTACATTTTTACCAAAAACATTAATATAACAATAATAAACAAATTATTTGCAGTTGTTGTCCGTCATTTTCTAGTAAATCAAGATTTTACGATATGAGTTAGGTGATTAGGGTCTGTTTATTTTACGAAAAATAAGTTATCTATAGAAAATATTTTTTTGTATTTAAATATATTGAAAATATTAATTTTTTATTTATACTATTATAATAAAATTTAGGCTGCAAACATATTATATTTGTATTATTTAATATTTAATACAAAATACATTAAAATAAAAATTATATTAATCCCATCATTTAGTAGCAACAGTCACCAACTAGTGATGAATATCAATTGTCAAAGATAGATGATTATAATAAATATACTAACAGATATGCATTTATATATGATTTATTTTTTATTTAGAAAAGTTTATTAAAATTCAAAAAATAATTTTTTGTTTTAAAAATAAAAGTCATTTAAATAAGACTTAATTTTTATTAATTAAAAAAAATATTTGTATGGACTAATTTTTTTAAACACACTAAACATAAAAAGCATACGGAAAAATATTTTTTACAAAAATATTTCCACGAAATAAATGGAGTGTATATAATTTTGCAAATGGAGCCTATATAGTTTTGTGTACTATCGATTTGGATAAACACTTAATTATGCAAATTTTGAAAACTATGTTTTTTGTAAAAATTAATTAATATTTATAGCATAATTTATACCATTTCTTATATTTCTTTCCCTTTTAATATGATAAAATTTAATAATGAATACTATTCTGATATTTTTTTTGAAAAGGAGAAACTACTAAAATTACTTTTCATATTTTAAAATATATAATTATTTTATTTTCTGTAAATTATAAATTAGGGCTTTGAGATTGTATTATTTAATAAGATTGTCTCGATTAAGTCATAAGCATTGTACATTAGCCTGCCCATAGTGGCTATTCCCTCGCGGTCTCACCATGCTCCATTTCACCTAGAACAACACTAGGTTGACCTCTGAGCCAAGTAACTAAACAGGTGCTACTTTCAACTTTCTAGCTAGCAGCTAGTAAAGGATTAAGAAACTTCGTAAGGAAGAAAAAGGAATCAGCAAATAGCAGCAGCTAGGTTGTTCTCCACTTCACCTCAAGGGATAGGTTTAAAACATGCATCTAGATTTCTATGGGCTTGAAGAAGGTGGTTTTTTTTATTTATGCAAGTGCATTTATCTTAAGATTCAAGCCCTAACCATCATAGGCTGCACATGTCGTTCTCTAGAAAACAGCCTGGCCTGAGCAAGTATTCTCATTGAGTAATAATCCATAGGTGTAGCTCTGAGCTACATCTGACGTTTGTAATTTTTAAGGTAGTGTTTGGCTATCTCGAGTACTCAGTATTTAGATAAAAAAAATTGTTTAAATTAATATAAAAAGTGAAAAAAAATAAATTTTCAATCTGAAGTAAAGAAATTTTGTATCTGAATTTGAGATACGAAATTTTTTTAAATGATATATAGAAAGTTAATAAAAAAAATGATCAAATTCTATAAATAAACTAAATAAATTTTGAATATTGATTCATTGCTATTTTTTTTGGTTAAATACATAAGGTGAATTAAAGATGCGTATAATTTGACCGAAAGGATATAAAAGCCGAATATGTAAATGAATAAATTCTATATCTGGTAGTTGTTGCTCGGGCGATATCTGTAAGCGCTCTAATCCATAATGAGAAATTTCTAATATATATATATATATATAGAGAGAGAGAGAGAGAGAGAGAGAGAGACAATTAAAGTATTTTTGTTGCACATTTTGGAATGGTTAGATAGCAGAAGCAAATGAGCCTGGCAGTGGCCCTATTCCCTGAAATGGTGAAGGCCTAATGCTTTCGGGCTTTTTCTTGGATCTATAGGTCCTCTATAAATAGACAGTTTTTGGGCTTTGCGGGATCCTTTCAGTTTTTCAAGTACTGAATTTTCCTAGGCGAGGATTGGATTGCCAAATAATCAACCGTAAGAATATTTCCATGTTTAATGAGTAAGTCATAATCCTATCGGATATTTAAATTTAAAGTTATCATAGAAAAGAACATATTAGGTGTTTCCCGTTTGCATTAATATGCAACTTGCATGTTTACGACAGCTCTTAACTTTTCCTTGGACAATGCATGACAGCCAACTGCCAATCTCTCCTAAAGTGGAGCTTCTTAGCGTTATACCATTTCATTCCATGATTATCATTTTCTATTTCTTATGCTACGTGGTAATTAATTGCACTGAAATATAAGTAAATATAAATTTATTATATGTTATATTTGAAAAGATGTAATCAATTGCAATAAAATGTAATTAAATACAAACTTATTCAACTAGCAAACTAAATTTTTTTTAAGTACATTACATTACTAAAATTTCCTATCTAAAACATTTTATTGGGTTTATTTTCTAGTTGGGTAGTGCCTTAGAGGTCATGGGTTAACTCTTAAGTATTAATATCATGGGTTATTTAAGATGGGATAAGGACACAAATACCTAAAACTAAAATATTAATGACAAATTTACCTCAAACATTTATAATTTCTAAAAAAACTGACTTAAACAAGGTTTTGACAAATATACGCTTCAAATCTAGTTAATAAACGAATTGAGTAAAACATGAAAAACAAATCTTTTTACCTTAACAAACTCTCATTTCCATTAATGTGTAACGGATTTTCATCATCAATAATATACGATTTTTAGCCTTTCTTGAATCAACTCCATAAAACAAAAGAAATTATAGATTTTTTACCTAAAAACTAAAAGAATTTTTTTATCTTAATCAACTAAATTCTTCAAATTAATAAATAACGTTTTCAAATCGATCTTCCACCATTATCAATTCTTTTTCTCAAATATGATTTCTTTTATCAAATTCAATTACGTTTATTGATGAATCAAATCGTTCTCAAGTTTATTCACATGTCTTGATAGACAAAATCAATAAAATAGATATTATTCCTCACACACAATTGCAGATTTATAAATCTATTTTAGAGAGATAAAGTTCTTCATTATATATGTTTGTCACTTTAAAAATAAATTTAATATGATTTTGAAAGCTTGTTTTATTATTTAGAATAAAGAATCATGAGTTTTGACATATTGTGGATGAAAAACAGTTAAAAATGAATATGTTTAAACTAAAAACTAGTCATAAAAGAGAGAAAAAATCGAGTTGTTGAAGATTCAAGATGATATTTGTGTTCAATTATTTTTACATAGTAAAATGTTTACAAATTATTTATTTCTTGTTTATTTTTTTATTTTGTTACTGGTTTACAAATACTTTATTTTTTATTTACTTTGAATGCGATATTTGCATTTAGTTTTTCTTACATAGTAAAATGTTAACAAATGATTTATTACAAATTTATTTTGATTTATTACTAGATTATAATGGTTTATTATTAATTTAAAATTGTTGAAAATTAAATACATAAAATAATTTGCAGAAAAATATTTATTTTATGTTTATTTTTTGTTGATGCAACCCTTGATAAACAAAAAGAAAGAATTTGAAAAAAAAAATATTTGCATTTAGTTATTCTTACATAATAAAATATTTACAAATGATTTATTACTGATTTAAAATTATTAAAAATTAAATACAAAATATAGTTTGCAGTAAAATGTTTATTTTTTGTTTGTTTTGTGTTGATGCAGCCATCAATAAACAAAAAAAAACAAAAGAAGAATAATTAAAATGTATATGTTATCTTTAATATCTAATAAACATGATTTTTTGTCTCTTTATGACTGATTTTTAGCTCAAAAGTATTCATTTGTTAACTATTTTTCATCCAAAATGTATAAAAACTCATATTTTTATTATTATAAGCAATAAAAACAACTATTAGATCTCAAAAAATAAAAACTAAATCTCGCATGTATCTCATCTTCATCTGTTTCATTTTTTTAGAGAGAAAAAGCGAGTGAAAGAAATAAAAATAAAGATGATAAGTGAAAATATAATTAAACGTGATAATATAGGCAAACAGAAATGAAAATGCACTAAGAATTTAGATATCATAATAATGAAGGAATACAAAACGGCGCAACAAATAACACAGTCAAATAGAGTCAAATGGTGCAACGTGTAAAAATGTAAAAAAAAATTAAAAATAATGTAAAAATATAAATTTCAATGTATCATAATATATTTTTATAAAATATGAGATATAAATGTCTTTTGCAAATAAGAAATAGTGTACCACGTCAATTTTTCTTTAAGATGTAAATTGATAGTCTTTTCTCTCAATTTGTTTTCGTTTAATTTTCCTGGTAAACTTTAATTAGGTATGCATTGGTTGGATTATAAAGCACATAATGATAGTTTTTAGAATACAACCTTCGGGATCCCACAAGGACAACACAAGTACGGATAGCAAATGGGTAGTTATAAGTAGCATCATAAATTCTTTATTTACTTATTTATGATCTATTTAGTAATTATATGGACTCCCATACCTATTTTAAGTCATATAAATTCGAAGCGATCTATTTAATTTATGTTACACTATTTTATTTATAAATTTCATTTACTCATTTAATCTTTAATATATATTACATTATTTTATTTATATATTTTATTTAATCCTATCCATACAATATAAATAAAAAATATATTTAAAATGTAAAAAATATTTTGATTAAAGGTATTTTATTATAATGAAAAATTTTATTTTAAAATTCTATCAAATTGAATAGAATTTGACTTAATTATAATCAATTTTAAGAATTTAATAAAATAAATTTTAATTTATATCAAATACATTAAATATAAATTTATAAATATTAAATCCCAAATTGAATCCCGTGGGCACCTTTAATGTAATAATCAAGGTAAAAGCTAGTGAAGATTGAAATCAAAATAGTTGGAGGAACACGGTCATAACCCGCTTCTATTCTAAGAATGACAACGGGCCAAAGCAGGAGCGGAGGTATCTCTCGTCCTATCCGCTTGATGGAAGGAAAGACAATGGGCAAGGCAGGAGCGGAGGTATCTCTCGCCCTGTCCTTTTGACAGAAGGAATTTTTTTCCATTTGTGCTTTTGGTGGAGATTCTTCAGAGGGTAATATTTTTTTTTATGTTTTCTATTACTTTCAAATTATTTTTTAAAAAATATAATATATTTTATTATAAAATAAAAATATTTTGTGTTATAAAATTAATAAATATATAATTATATACAAAAAAATAATTTATATATACATCAAATAAATATAAAAATATATATAATATTTTCGGGTCCCAAGAAAATCTACTTCAAGGGTTTCGGTGGGGACTAACTGGACGGAGGGTTGTAATTCCCATTTTTACCTCATGAGAGAGAAAGAGCAAAAATTTTCCACCCAATCGAGATAGATCCCTGCAAGAATTGAGAAATCCCTTATTATTGTCATCTCTATCTTGTTCTAAGGTCTAAATTAGTATATGAAGAAGTTATGAAGAGCCCCTTTATTACATTCACTACTCATATAACGAAAAATAAAAGCTTTAGGCTTTGCATACAATATTTATTGTCTTATGTTAATAAATTTTTTTCAGAATCCTTTGAGATTTTGAGTTGCAATTCCAATTGAAAAATAGAGTAGTGTTGAATCTATGTCCGCAATAATATGCTGCCTTGGAACTAAGTCGGCGGCCGTACCATTTCAAAGCTAGGACCAAATTCTTAGCATTTGATCCACAAGTAAACAACTAAAGCCGTAGTCCAAGCCCACGGCACTAGAAAGACTAGAAAAAGGCCACACAGAATTGGGAACTTCAACCTGTCAACAATATTAAATGCCCAATGCTTTTCGAGGTTGTTTTTTGTTTGAACACAAATTTGCGAAAAAAGATCATTTTTACAGAAGTGTAATCTTATGCCAAATGCTTTTCGTGGTTGTTTTTTGTTTTGAACACAACTTTGCTAAAAAATATCATTTTTATAGAAGTGTAATCTTTCTAGCATGATTCAAAAAAATTGTAAAATTAAGAATATCTTAAATTTATTTTTGCTCATTTAACTTTATTAATAGAAAGAAAATATTTGAATAATAGTTTAAACAAATACAAATTATTTAAAATACTTTATACTTTAAATAAATAAATTAGTGATTATATAGTATTGTATAATATATTATCTTCAAAGTTAACAGGTAATTAAGCTCTATTTATTTCATAAAAATAATTATTTTAGAAAATATTTTCCTTCTACTGTTAAATAGGTATTCTTACCCAACCCATATTTACTCAAATATTAATAGGGTTAAATGGGTAATAACTTATTTAATACTCATTTAAAATATAAGCCACTCATTCACTACTCATACTCACTCATTTTTAAAGGGGAGATAAATGAGTATGAGTGAACTTTGACACCCCTAAACACAAGGTTTATAATGCTTTAAGCAAACATTGCAGTTACAAGTTTCACTTCACATGAAGCTGTTTCATGCAAATCATGTCTTGGTTGGTTAACTCCTCTAAATCATGTCTTAGTTGCTAAGCTCCTATCTTCTAAAGGTTTGGCATTGAGATTGTTCAAGTAATTCTAATCAAAGCATGAAAGTCGAATAAATTTCAAATTCAAAGATACAAGCAAAATGTCTTTGTTTTTTACATTTGATTCTAAGGAGAAGAAGCAAGGAATTATCAAAGGTATGCCTTAGGTTATATCGAATTCTTTATTGGTGCTAGTTGATTGGCCTATGGATATATTAGTGGCAAGACTTGACATTTCCTATTGCAAATTCTAGGTCAAGGTTCATAATCTTCCTCCTGACCAAAGTAATTAGTGAAATGCTTAATGAATTCATCATCTTTTTGGCAGCTTCATTGAAGTGGAAGAAGTAGATCCCTCAAGTTTTTGTTATTTCTATATAAGGATTATGGTGTTAGAGGCTCTCCTTATTGGGTTTTGGAATATCGAAGAAGTTTTAATAGTGGTTTAAATTTAGAGTTTTATAAAAGTAACTAGGTTTCTTTTATATATGAATGGCTAGTGAAGTTTTACTTCTTTCATGGAAGAATAGATCATGTTCTTAGATTGTATACTAATCAAGATGATTAAAGCTATAAGGAGATTCTCTCAGTTGGCAGTTTCAAATATGGTGTATGGTTGTAAAGTTCTATAATCCAAATCCTAGTGTTTTCAATTTGAAATTCATGATGATAGAGTAAACATGGAACTTGCGAAGGTAATGTAGTGGGTTAACTTTGTCAACCCGAACGAGTTAGGTTGTGGAAACTCAGTAATAGTTTCACATGTACTCACATATAGGTTCAAGCAATAAGGCTTAATAGCAACTCCAAAGTCTTCTATGGTGCATGGTACCTTAAGGCCTATAGAATGGCAATAAAAATCAATCATGTCTATTTTTATGTTTACTAACTAACATAAGAAAAGAGAGTTACTAAAGATAACATAGATGTTTTTTTAAACTTATCAAGTAAGCAAAATCTGGTTAACCAATTAATTGATGATATTAAGCCAACTGGCAAAAGGAAGAAAATTATGAGCCCAACCTTTCCTTCTAATGGTGACTCATCAAAATACACTAAAAATGGTCCTATTTAATTGGTCTAGGAGATCTTTTATCAATCTAATAGCATAGAGTGAAACTTAGGCCTTAGTATGAGAAAGACTCAGATGTGTAAAAGAATTTGAAGGCTTGATCCATAAATTATTGGGCTACCTAACCTTCTTGAATGGTTTATAACAGAAAAATGTGAGGCTAGGAGGGTGGTTTTTTAGTCTATACAAGATCAATGCATGGGAGCTAAGGGCTCTCTTACTGATATTGTCTCAATAAGTATCTTTAAGAAATGTAAGTTAAAATAATTACTAAGGTAGTAGAAGTTAATTCATTTGGAGGTTATGCATGATGTCTCATCATCATCAGAATAGTGAAGATGTGGTTAAACAAATTTTATCATATCAAACTAGATTTAATAGTATTGGTGGATCACCTAACGCCATCAAGTCACTATGAGTTGCATTATTTGGAATTTTTAAGATTTGTAATGGTCCTTGGTAGTTCATTATTTGCATAGCTTGATTCAAGCTTACCATTATACTCAACTTTTTCCTTCTGAGGCTAAAAGGCTAGTAAAGTTTCTTTGAACAATATAAAAGAATGATGGGTTTTGATTGTAGTTTTTATGTGGAGCTTGAAGGAGTAAGGGGCTTAACCTTGTGGTAGCCCCAAGATGTAAAGATCATGATTCTTTATTCTTTATAAAACTGGATCCATACTTAGTGTTTTCTTCCCTTTAGGAATAAGGTTTGGTTTTACACTTTCTTTTAGCAGGAACACAGAAAAAATGTATATAGTGTTGTTTCATGTTTAAAATCTACAAATGATGACCATTAGTTGGTGATTAGAGACTTAAATATTATTGACAATTCCCTTGATAATATGGTGGTAATCCTTTGTCTCAATCTTAAGTCTCTTTTTTTAATGAGTGGATTACTGAGTATGCTTTGTTAGAGATCTAATATCATGGTCCTTAGTTCCTATGGTTTAATAAGAGGGAAAGAGATTAATGTATTATACAAAGATTGGACAGAGTTTTATTTAATGCATCTTGGCATAATATGTTTAAAAATGCTAATATCTTGTTTGATGACATGTTAGGGTCAAATCATGGACCTCTTATTTCATATTTATTTGGCATATTTAGTAAAAGAAACTAAATGTTTAAATTTGAAGTTAAGTGGATGAAAGAAAGAAATTGTTTGAATGTCATTAAAAAGTCATATTCTAATTATGGCAAAGTACTTAGTTCATGGCATAGAAGAGAGGGTAGCAATTCTAAGCTATAAATTGAAGCTAGGTGGCAATTCTATGCCATAAATTGAAGCTATCTCATAGCAAATATATTCAACAACTTATGAGTAATTATGATCTTATGCAGGAAAGAATCTTACAACAGAGATTGAACCTTCTTTTAAAATAAGAAGTGTAGCATTTGAGGCAAAGATCTAGAATTAAATGATTAAAGGAATGAGATAAAAATGCCTCATTTGTCATGTTTCCTTTATATAAAGAAGACGAAGAAATCAGTTTGTTTCTCTTTCATTTAGAGAAGTAAGCTAGATCAACAATGCTAAAGACATTTAAAATGAGGTGGTAAACTATTTCAAGGATGTTTACTTAAGTCAACGAATTTAGGGGTATAAGTATGTTTTAGATTGTATGCAAAATATTAGGGTAAATTTCATTAACTGTCCCTCAGCTTTGGCCCAACGCACTTAATTGTCCTTAAATAAAAAATTGTAAAGCAAAAAGTCTCTCAGCTCGGATTAAATTACCAGAAAGATGGTGTGGCAACCAATTATTATTTTTTAATTAAAGGTGTCCGATATGGGCTTTAAAAAGCTGATCTTTTTTTTTTATTTCTCTTCAAGTGAAGACATGCGCTCACTACTTCTGCTAAGACTCTGAAAATGTCCTCTCAACCCCATTAGCTCTATTATACCTCTTCACCCATTAGCTCTCATTGGATTTCATACTCCATCTCTAGGACTTCTTCACCTCTTTCTTATTACCATTCCCCACAACAAATGTGTGCTTTCAAAGTGATAGGACAAATAACACAAATTGACACAACTCATAAGTAAATAATAGGAACAATAACACACTCTAAAGGGTCATGAAAGAATCAAATAATGATGGGTCAATTGAATCTTATTAAATTCACCATGATTAATCAAAATAGCTCCATATATAGACCCTGAAGAAGAAGTCAAACTAATCAACTGTTTAATTACAACCTCTGGTTCTTCAATAAACAACCCATCTGAGTTTCTTAAACTCGCATGACCTGCACATACCAAAACCCATGGCAACCCCTAGTACCAAACTCCAAAATGCACTGCTCAATCAAATTACCAAAATTGAAGCCACTACCAGAGATATAGGAACCATACGATCAAATAGGAATTTGAGTATTAGACCTTAAAAACAACATTAATAGGAGCATCCTCAACAACAGAAACATTGGTGGCAATGACATTTGAGGAAACGTTCTTCCAATCAAAAACCCATCCCATAAAGCGTGAAGGTCATCGAAAGAGTAGCGAGGATCATCGAAAGAAATCCTGTCAGCGTCTAATTAGAATCTCAGATCTGTGTTTCTAGTCGGCAACTCAAACATTGGGTTGACGACTTGATCAACAAGAATCTCAGATCTTAAACAAGTTCAAGCTCTGTCGACTCTATAATAATGGGTTTTTATTCTTGTTCTAGTTCATCTTCCTTTATAATTTCTTCAATTGGATTTGCGTTGGAGTTCCTTGCAGTTAGAACAAACTCCTCTACAACTCTGATGATGTTGTCCTCATTGTTAGTATCGACGTCATCTTCTTCTTTAAACAAAAAAAATAATACCATATAGAAGAAGAAATTCTGAACTTAGACTTCGATTTCAGGGGCTTTAAAAGAGTGTGTCTTTAGTTGCAGAGAGAGAAAAGAAAAGGGATCAACTTTTTAGAGCAGTGTCATACACTTTTAATTAAAAAATTATTGTGAGTTGCCATGTCATTTTTTTGGTAATTTAATTTGAGCTGAGGGACATTTGCTTTACAATTTTTCGTTTGAAGATAATTAAATATGTTAGGCAAAATTTGAAGGATAGTTAGTGAAATTTACCCCAAAATGTTATCTTTGAGGAAATTAATTTAGAGTTAAAAAAAATAAAGATGAAACAAGTTTTTTGTAGCTTGGGTGGGGCAAAGGCTCCTGCTCCTAATGGATTTTGAGCTATCTTTACTTGAAATATTGGCCTAATATAAAGAATGATATTATTCAAGCTATTCCATAGTGACCTCTTGTCTTATATGGCAAGAGTGATGCATATGAAACTTACACTCTGTTTGGATTGAGGGTTTATAAAGGGTTGAAGAGTTATTAATGGAATGAAATAGATGAGTTTGGTTTGAAAAGAAAGTGTTAAATTATATTTGTGTTTGAGATGGTAGAAATGAAAAGGAATGGCTTGAGATTAATTATATTTGTTTGCAATAGAATGAAATGAAAGGTTAACTTAAAAATTGACAAAAATACTCTTGTACATACTAATTCAATAAAATGCTTATTCTATCAATTATCTTATATTTAAAGTTCATTATTATAATCATATAGTACAATATATAAATTCGTGACTCGTTAAATTTAATCTTAAAACTTTCTATCATTTAAATTTATATAATTTTTTTTTAATTTTGATATAGATTGATGAGTTCATATCAAAATATATCAAATTAAATTATTAATCATATGATAGAAACATACATTTTTTTCTGTATAAAAACACACAAAAAAAAAAGAAAAAAAAGGAAAGAAATGTCCTAAATTAGTAGCATTATAACATCAACATCCACTATTAGTAATTTTACTAATCACTAATTTACATGTGAATTGCATGTGTAAAAATTTTATCAAATTATTAATTAAAAATTTTAATTTATTTGTTATATTTTTATGTTATATTATATTTAATATATTAAAATAAATAATTTTTAAAAATTATCTAATTTAAATTATTTTTAATTTAATTTAAATAA
>CATIWR010564386.1:0-12329 GCA_949677035.1 Omphalea diandra | reverse complement strand
ATATATATATATATATATATATATATATATATATATATATATATATATATATAAGTTGAGTATCAATAACTTGATACAAAATAACCATTTGAAACTTTTTCTCTACTTCATTAGCAATCTCTATTCACTATTAGAACTTTCATAATGAGAATTTGGTGAAGTCCCTATCCTACAATATCCAATATTTTGCTTTGGTACCTAAGCATACATGGGTCCTTAGGGGTTAGTCTTGGAAAGATTCTCAAGTTTGAGATAAGCCTTCTTAATATAATAAAACACATTTATGTGTTCATATTTCATGTAATAGTGGCATTGAAGTTTAAACTTATGAATCTTTCTCTCCTTTGCCAGATTTATATGGAGAGGACATTTTGTCACAACATTTTCATATGAATGCATGCATGAACATGTATGATGTTGTGATTGTGGGTGCTTGTGAGCATGCCTTTTATGATATATGAATAAAGCACCCTCTTATGATATATGAACGCATGATTGGCTCTTGGAGGCTTAGCTCTTGAGCCTTGTGAGACTTTCATATTCCTTTTAGGAGTGAAAGATTTAATGTGTATCTTAGCCTTCTTGTCGACTACTTTTATACTAGAAGTTTGAGATGCAAAAACTTTGACAAATTTAGAAGGGAGGATATGGAGGTTGACGCTCCTTAATAGCCAAGGCCATGTTTCATAAAAGGTGGTCTTCGAAATACAATCAATGTATCTAAGGTTTCCTTCCCTTTATGAAACTTTAAGATAGAGTTTCTTAGCTCCTTTACCTCTAACTTTAAAGTGTGATTTTCTTTGGATAAAGAATCAAATGAAAGGTTTTTAATAAAATATCATCTAAAAGACTTTTAAGGTTAACATTAGATGCTTCCAAATTTGACACTATTCATTTAATATTTCTAAAATTCTCCTCAAGTTTTAATCATTTTTTCTTATAAAATTTCATTTTAGAATGATATTCCTCACATTTCAAAGCCATGGCTTCAATGAGCTCATAATCCTCATCATCAATATCATTATCATCACAAGACAAAAAAGGATAACATACTTCATTGGAGTTATCCTCTAAGGCTATAAAGCATAGGTTGGCATCATCATCATCTTCTTCTTTTTCATTTAAAAAGTTATCATCCAATGTTGCCTTTAGCCCTTTTTTCTTCTCCTTCTCAAACTCTTTCTTCTTCTTCTTTTGTTCCTCATCCATCTTTAGAGCCATTTCATATGTGAGAAGTTTACCAACAAGTACATCGCTAGGAATCTTACAAATGTCTTCATTTTCTTCTATTATACTAGCAACCTTAACTCTATATTGGTTCATGAAGAGGGCTTTGGCAATTTTTTCATTTATATCCACCAATTCTATGTGCCTTTCAAGCTTTTTCATATTGTTGACTATGACTAAAAGTTTATATGTCATATTTGTTATGCTCTCATTTGGCTTTATCATGAAAAGGTCATACTATGTCAGATACATTTAGATCTTTCTTGACTTGACTTGCATTACTCCTTCATGGTAGTTCTTTAAGGTCTTCCAAATGCCATATGCATTTTGACAATGTTAGACTTTACCATATTCTCCTCTAAAAAGATAGCTTAGAATGATTGTCATTGCTCTATTATTTTTATTATTGGCTCTTTTTTGTGCTTTACTCATTCTTCTCTTGGAATCACCACCTCTACTCCTTCAACCACCTTTGTTGGAGGCTTTCACTCTTCAAGTACACAATCTCATATATTGATGAGATTGCTATCAAGATAGATCTCCATTTTATGCTTTCAATGAGCATAATCATTATCATCAAAGTGAAGATTAATACCTTCATTGGCCATGTCAATCTTTTCTCACGTAATTAAGCTTATAATATGAGACTATGCTTTGCTATCAATTGTTAGCCCTTATGCACCAAAAAGAAGGGTTGAATTAGTGTCAAATTATAAATTATGAAAGTGAAGAGTTAAAGAGAGCACATAAAATTTATAATGATTCGAGTATATCAACCCTATATCCATTTTTCAACCTCGATGGAGATTTTCATTATAGTTATCTTTATATAATGGAGTTTTCAAAGCTCACTCCCAACTTAGTATTTTGGCTTACACCCAACCTTATAAGTATTTTCTCAAAGCTCACACTCAAACCTTTTCAAGTGTTTTCCTAAGACTCGCCCTTAAACCTATAGAAGAGTTTTTTATAACTCACTCTTAAACTCAATTTTCAAGTGTTTAATGTTCATACCAAACCTTACAATAGTATTCAAAACTTTACAAATATTTCAAAAGAATAATAAATGATGTTTAAATGAAGTGCAAGGATTTGGTCATAAATGAAATTATTTCTCCATGCATTAAGGACCTTGAGAGGGATTATTTATAGCCTTCACCCTTCAAATGATTGTTACAAAGGTGTTGTGGCCATATATTTCTCCAATAATTAGAAAATCTTCATTTAATACATTGTCAGACTCAAATCACGATTGAGACATCTAAATTAGGGCCAAGAAATCTATTTGAAGGGCAAGAAAATTGTGATTGGGATTTTAGATTATGTTTAATAGCTAGTGCCATATGGCACTTCCTCATTAGAGTTACTTCCACCTAATTGAAATGTTGCGGTCACATTTCTATGATAGTGGTCACAATTTTCCTTTCGCAATCAAAACTGTGGTTATGATTTTGATCGTAATCTAATATGTCCATTTTGGTTCAAATCTATCTTGGTCGTCATTTCCTTATCTTAGTTGCGATTATTATTTCTTAAGGGCGATTTTTAGGTCCACTTTATGACTTATAAGATTTTCTAAGTTCTTAAGTCTAAACACTTTTCTAACTTAATTTTCTGTAAAATACACTTAATTGAAAACATTAGTGCTATTTAATTTGATTATCAAGATCAAAATAGAGAGTGACTAAGTTAGATACCTAACCTAGGTCAACAGATTTGTTCATTTTGTGATAAACACAAGTATCCCAAAATATGGATGATATGTTTCAACCAAAAGGGAGATCAAAATATTCATAATGTAACAAACTTGCACTATTATCTAGTTGAATTATTTTATAATGTTTTAGATAAACAACTTCAAGAGATAAACAATCTTTTGAAGAGCTCTCTTATAAATATGCCACCTTGTAAATCTTTTGTAAGGTTAGAAATCTAAAGAAAGTCATCACATTTATTTGAGATTCAACTCCTTGTTTTTGGGTAGAATAAGTTTTTATGAGAATTTATAACTAAACTTGAGTTAATGAGAGTAAACTTTCTTGTGCACTAAATTACATTTACTATCTATTTTGGAGGTTTAGACATTTACTAAAGTTCTATTCTTTGTGAAGTTATTAAGGTTACTATTGTGCTTTCAAAAATACTAATCCAGTAGATTTGTTTCTTTTGATCCTTATAAAAAAAAGAGTTATAAGGTTTATCTTTAGGCTATATCTTAGCCTACAAAAAATAGTGAAATGCCTAAATGGATACTTAGGAAGTGGATATAGGCATTGTTGGTTGAACCACTATAAATTCTTACATTGAATTTTCTCTTTTCCTTTTGCTTCTTTAATTTTAGAAGCAACCAAGTCACCCTCCCTCTTAGATTGTCATCCTCGTATAGTTCTACAAAGTGAATATCCAAGCCACTCTTATGAGTTTCCTTGTCATAATGGAACGAGTCGATTTTTCTTATAGTAAAAGCCAACTAAGACAAGTCTCATTTTGACAAAACGAAAGTCATAGGTAAAAAAGCTTACAGCCTATTCTGCTATACCCTCACTTATAGAATGCAACTATTTCATCAGTAGAAGTCACAAATTTATCGACTAAACAATTTGGGTAGGGTCAATTTTGGATTAGGTTATTTTTAAATCATGTTAATTTCAAATGACATCTTTTTTAGAAAAATTAAAGTCGAGTCATTTTAGATTATGGATAATTCAAATTGGGTCATCAGGTTAAGATATAAAAAGAAATTCATATCATTTTTTAGTTATAATTAAGCTTACTCATAATTTTAAGTTACAATTAAAGTCAATCATTATTTTACTTTTTTAAATAAAAAATAGTATTTTAATTTTTAATTAAATTTTAAATATTTTAATAATTTAAATTAGATTAACTTCAAATCAATTCAATCAGATTAAATTGAATCAATTTAGATTGATTTACAAGTTGAATTAGGGTAAGATTAAGTTTAACCTAAAATTTTTTAAATCATTTCATATTTAAATAATTTTGCATTTTTTTAATCAAATTTAGTTAGGATCACTTTTTTTAAGTGAGTTTGAATTGAGTATTCCATCGAATTAGAGACTATTACTTCTACCATCAATATTTCATAATACAACTCAGACTTCACTCCCACCAACTTGAGGTCATAACCCACCAAATAAAGAAAAGCTCAATATTGGATATGTAAGGAAAAGACATTTAGAGAGAGTTAGTTTATCATCATCTTCTCATTTCAATATTTGATATTGCTCTCACTAAAATGAGTGGGCTCACTCTTTTAGAAGGCCTAGTTCAACATCATAGGCCACGTTCATTCATCCTGTCATAAGCCCAGCGCAATCTAAGCTTTTAGCTTATAGACTTGCGTTGACTCAACCTATATATATGATTCTTTGACTCATCCCTAATTATCCTTGTCAAGAAATATTATTCTCATTAGGAAAGATAATTCTTATCGAAAGGATAATGCTAATCAAGCAATGTTATCCTCATCTAATACAAAAATTAAGCATTCATACCTAAACAGTCCATTCAAATCATTATATATAGGGCATCAACCAAGTACTTCATTTATTTGTCTCATATACTTTTACTTTATTTTTCAAACAATAATTAATTTGAGTGAACTTCTAGCATAAGGTCGAATTTTCTTCATTTTTACCCAACAAGACCCACTTGCCTTACGTGATCCAAACCAAGGAGACTCGAGCTACTTGGTCGTAATCCCAAGAAGATCCATTCAGATTACTCAACTCTGTACCACAATTAACATCATTTACCCTATGTTTGGATGAAGTGTTTATAATGAAATTGAATGGATTGGATTGGTTTAAAAAAAAATTTTATGTTTGAATTGAAGGGAATGAAATGGAATGGAATGTAAGGGTTTGATAAACCCCCCAAACCCTTCTAAACTATTAAAATGTAAACACCCCAAATTGGGGTGTTTGCATGAGTTTGGAAAATTTGGGCACCAAAATTACATATTTGCTCTTAATTTAAAACCATTTTGTCTTTTTCCCCGAACCCACAACATAAAAATTATAAAAAATAAATTGTTCACATTTTTTGTGAATAAAAATAAAAGATAATTTTTGAATAATAACAATAAATTTCTATTTTAATATTAAATATTTGATAAATGAAAAAATAAAAAAATTATATTTGTATGTATAAGGGTATTTTTGTCAATTTTAAGTTAACCTTCCATTTCATTTCAGTGCAAACAAACAAAATTAATTTCAAACCATTTATTTTCATTCCTACTATCCCAAACATAAATATAATTTAACACTTTATTTTCAAACCAAATCAATATATTTCATTCTATTAATAATCATTCTATTTCATTACAAATACTCCATCCAAACATATTGCTAGTGTGGTGAGTGAAGACCGCGACCTTTAAATATATCATTAAGCCTGTGATTGGGAGAGGGTAAAATAAGGGGGAGAGGAAAATAAAAGAGGAAAGGTATTTTACCTTGATTGGGAAAGGGAGGAAAATGGGAGGGGGAAGAAAAATAACTCAAATTTTTCCCCCTCCATTTTCTCTCCAAAATGGAGAGAAAATATTGAAGGAAGAGGGGATTTTGCAGAAATTACCATCTTACCCCTGGACAGTGTAAAAAATTACAGAATCTGAGTAAAAATCGAACCAAACTGAAAAATTGACCGAACCGAGCTAGTTCGGTTCGGTTTGATCCCTTAATACAATTGGTTTATTCAGTTATACTTTTTTAAAAATTTGGTTTTAGGTTTTGGTTCGGTTTTTTATATAGAAAACATAAAAAATTGAATTAACTAAAGTAATTAATAAATCAAACCCATTTGAATCGAACCAAATTTAAAATATATGTAATTTAATTGAATCAACCCGAACCGAACCTACCAAACCAAAGTTGCTTAATTTGTTCTCATTTTCACTCGACAATTTCCGGTTAATATTCAAAATTTAAAAAATATATTTAAAAATATTTTTGTTGCATTTTAATATTTCAAAAATATAAATCAATCTATAAATATATTTTTTTAATATTTCAATATAAAAATAATTTTAGAATTTGTTCGTATTAACATTATATTTATCATTATATAAATTTTAATTTCAAATAAAATCAATTAAATAATAATTATTATTTTTTATCATTATATAATACAATTATATATTTAAATGTGTTATTTAATAAAGGGTAAAATTGGAAATATATTACATATTATTTTTTTTCCTTTCCATAATTAGTTATCCAATCAAGAGAAAATAAAAATTATTTTCTCTTTCCTTCTTTTTATCCAATCATGAGAAAGAAAAATAAAAAAGAAAAATAAAATTTATTTTTCTTCCTTATTTTCTTTTTTTTTTGAGAAATTTTGCCAATCACAGGGTAACATTTCACTAAAAAATATTTTTTGAATTAGCAAGCACCTTGCCTCTCATTCAGTAACTTGACCTTCGCTGTCTTAAGTGTTGGACCTTCTCTGCCCGAATAACTGGTCCAGCACTTTACCTCATCTTCATTTCACAGTGTAAAGCTGAGCCGTGAGCTGGCTTGAAATCTCAATAATCAACGCCACCCAAATTTGACTACATAAACAATCATATCAATGAACAGTATGTATATTTAAATTGCTAATATTTTATAGGGACAACTACTCATTCTGCCACCAAATTATCAACTCGGTTGACATTAAGTACATGACGATTTCACATACATTTGATGCAAATTTAAATGGTGTGAGTAAACCATAAATTTGATATTTTAACACAACTTCTTTCCTAAAATGGATGCGTCATATTCGATTAAGACAAATATTCGGAGGGCCCCATGAATCTGGAAGCACGAAAGAGCACTTTCATTTTCTATTTAAATCAACCCTTTCTAATTAATTACCCATCTGCTTCTCTCTCTCTCTCTCTCTCTATGTATATATATACAACTCCCTGTACCTCACATTACTCGGATTAGGTACCGGTGGTTAACGTTTTCTTATAGGGCCAGTCAAGATTTCCTCAATCCTTCTGAAGAGGACATGGACGTCTACTCATGTTATTGCTGTCAATCTCTCTCTCTCTGTTTATTAATATAGCAAGATAATAGATTTCTTTAGATCCCAAAGATCAATTTTAATCTATAAATACATGACTTAACTACAAAGATCAATTTTAATAGAATTCGCACTAGCTATTTTTTATATAGAAATTCTCATGGATGAATGCGCGTACATTTAATAATTATCTTGTAAGTTGATATTCCTATGTAAAGGGTTAGTTTTTATTTGATATGACTTTATTTTAAAAAAGTGATTCAAAAATTTTAAAATTAAATTGACCCGATATGTTGATTTGATCCGATCTAATCTAAATTTGCATGAATTTATATTATTAAAAGTATTTTTTTACATTAAATAATAATTTTATTTAAAAATTGAAAAGACAGAACACTTAGCTAAAAAGAAATTATTTACAGGGAGTGGAGAGTTTAAAATTTAATTTTTCTCATTTACCATTAAAATATAGACAGATGTTAAAGCTTGTACATGATTAATCCTCAAATGCGTACAAAACTATATTCTACAAAGATTATCCACCATGCATTCAAAAAGAAAATAAAAGAAGAGAAAAGAAAAGGTTCTCTACTCTTGTAATATGACAAGAGAAGCATCTACGACTTGGTTGGTTGATAGGATGTGGAAATAGAAAGAAAGGGCATGGAATGAACTCCACTGTGAAGTGGGTCTACTAAAAACGACCATCGGTGGAATGATGAATCAGAAACAAAGTCCCAAACCAATATGCCTCACACCTTGAGGAGCTGTCCTACAAATCTTACATCAACCAATTCAGACGTGTTAATGGCCTCTGGAAATGCTGATGCAAAGAAAAGGATCAATCCATTGCTCCACATCGGCAACCATCAACCACCTTTTTTTTTTTTTAAGGCTTTCTTTGTTTTACAGAAAATAATTTTTTAAAAAATAACGTTTAATTTAAGAAAGTTAGTTGACCAAATATATTTTTAATTAACTAGATAATTTGTTAATTTTTTGAGAAATAGCTTTCTCTTTTTCAATAGAGAATAATTTTTTGAATTTTGATAATATTTAGTTAAAGGAGTTGGATGAAAGATTTTAAAGAATTGAAAATCTATCATTTGATTGAGAAAAATAAACCAAAATTTTTATGGGTTATTTAAAATCTATTATTCATTATGATCCTATAAAATAAGGATTTTTAAAAATCCTAATAAAAGGTGAACTGTTATAAAATTTAACATTTTAATAAATAATGCCTTCAACAACACAAAATAATTTTTTCCATGAAAATTATTTTCCTTCCAAAGCATTTTCTACCAAATGGGTTATTTTCTATGAAACAAATAGAGCTTTTATTTTTTAGTAGACAATCTAATATTAACTGTTTTTTGCACTTAGTTTAATTAAAGATAGAACATTTTAATATTCTGATGTATATTAAAAATCAAAAGAAAATATCATGTGTATATATATATATACTTGAAGTAATTTTTGATAATTTCTGAAAGAGAAAGACAGTTCGAGGAAATAATTGTTGAGTGATATTATACTCAAACCTAAAAGCTTTTTAAAACAATGTTTTTCTTATTAATTAACTTTTAATTTAATAATTAAAATAATTCTCAGCACTTTGAAGTCTCCACTTTAAATCTGTATCAGAATCAAATTAATTAAAAACATACTTTTCCTTTTTATTATTGTCAGAAAATATAACTTGCATGTTATAGTTACACTATTGTTAGGGCTTTTAAAAATAGAAGTTTTTATCAGAATTTAAGTATTTATTTCCTAAAAAATAAAATAAATGAAATGGAAAAAATAAATTTAAATTCGACTTCGCATATATTTCACTTGTAAGGAGGAAAAATTCACCATCTGCATTAAGCTTGATCTCTCGTGCACGTGACTCCAACTACCATTCCTTGCTCTTCACAAGCCTAAAAGGAATTATTTTAATATAAATAAAAAACAAAATTTGTATTTTTTTTCCAACGTGGAATGGAAAAAGTTGTCTTTTGAAATACTTCTTCTATATATACATCAATTATTTGGTCCCATCTTTGATGAAATGCAATTATAATTTCTAAATTATTTCAAGTGTTGACGAGTGCATGAAACACAAATCTTTGTTGAGTTTGAGTGTTATTCCTTTTCTGCTCTTTTTCTTTTAAAAAAAAAATTGTGGTGATAATTTTTCAAAATTGTGTCTAGAGTTGAAAGTTTTTAATCTAATATAAAATTTAAATTTAAACTCATTCAAAAAATTCAAACTCAATTTGATCCCACAAAACATGAAAATATTGAAATTTGAAATAATTTAAAATTTTCGAGTGAAAAATAATCCTAGTTTAACATACAAGTCAATTTGAATTAATTTAATTTGATTATGAATATTATTAAAAAATAAAAAATAATATTTTTTTATTTAAAAATATTAAAATTATGAGTTAATTTAATATGATCTAAAATCCAAAAATAACCAAATTTCTTTATATATCTTATGCCCATTACTTAATGTAATCTTCTTATTCAATCTTGGTGTTAAAAGAAAAATAATCTACAAATTAGAAATGAGTACAATTAGGTCCAAGTCGGAGATTTATAAATCTCTAAACCGGACAAAATTTCAAAGATTTTAAAAATAGAGAATCAATATTATTTCAAATTTTTAATTTAGTGCAATTTCATATAATTTCAAAATGCTTCAATTCGATCCTTTGATTCTTTCATAATGGTTAAGTTTGATTTGGGTATTCAATTATTTCAATTTATTCAAAAATAAATTCTTTATTTTTAATCTTTATGAACTAAAATAAATAAATTTTACATTTTTCACTTTTGATTATTTAAATACTAAAATAAATAAGTGATAATTTGACAAATAATAATTAGTAATTTACATATTATATATTTAATTAAAATTAATTTTAATATTTACTACTAATTTACTATTAATAATGAAAATATAATTTGATTATTAATTATTACGAGTAGTAATTATTAGTAGTATATACTAATTGAGTGAGTTAACTAGTGTGTGTGTCTATATATATATATAGTTGATTTTGTTTCTTTATTCGAGATGATTGCAATATAATTTAGTCTAATTTTTAGTTTGAATAATATAAAATCTCTGATATCATTTTAATTAAAAAAATTAGTACGGTTCTATTCAAATATTTTACTATTCAAATAAAGGATTTTCTATTTTAATTCGATCTAATTTAATTTTTTATTCTAATTCGAAAATCTCAAAATCTCATACTCACTTTTACTAAAAAATTAATTCGATTTGAAAATAACTTTATTCAGAACTAATCCAATTTGATCCATTTTCTCGCTCTGTGTCGCAGAAATTCAGACAGCTACATTTCGGATTGAGACACAATGAAATAAAATAATAAATGCATGTTCTGTGGTGTGCAGCCGTTCAAGAATACGATCAGTTAATGACACGATAATGAAACAAATCTCGACCATCTCTCCATTACCAGTAAGGATAACTCCATTGCAGGAGAGGTTTATAACTTGGCCACATTTGTCTACTCTACTGTACTTGAGACATTTATATTTATATTTTTCTCTTAAATTCCATTACTGCTTTCACACCACTGCAAAATGCAATATTCAAAATCTTATTTAATAGAACTTTATTTTCAATCATTTTGTTTTTAAATGAAAAAGAAAATATTAGAATTTGAGGCCTTAATTTCATGCATTATGAGAATCAAATTTAACTATCGAATTATTGGACAGATGACTCCTTGAATTCTTTTAATATATTATAAAGTGGTATAGAGATGATAGTATTAGGCTTGTAATTTTCATTTTTAATTATTATTGATGTTAGTTTTCTTTCATATCATCATCAATGTGAAACCTTGTAGAAAACTAACATATCATTTATGAACAATCAAAATCATTTGATGCAAGTGAAAAAAGGAATGATATCATGCATAAATCAAGGCAAAATAAAGAATTTAAATATATACATACATAGTAGTTTTAGAGGATAGTTACTTAATATTTGAACAATAAAATAATTAAGAAAATAAAATATTAGATGCCCGTATGGAGAGCTTTTACTTCGGTGTCAAATAGTGAAAATTGGGATATCAATATCAATATATATTTTACAAAAATATGTAGGGATATATTATAGTTATATAATTTTACATTTTAAATTAAATATAGATTGCATAATATAAAAATTAAAATGTATTAAGATTTTAATTATAAAAATTATAAAAAATAAATTAATACAAAAAATAATTTTTTGAGGTATATTACGAATGTCATGGTTTCATCTCATAGATATAAAGTTACATTAATTGATATTTAAATAAATTAAACAATACTTGATATAATATCCAAGTTTGAGTTACATTTTATAGAATTTTAAGTTATTACATAATTAATGATGACTATTATTCAGTGTAAATGTCAAATGATTAGTATTTGATATTTTAATTTCATCCCATATGAAATCATCTAAATTCTTCCAAGTTATGTGAGGAGACTGTGGGTCTAGTAATAATGAATAGAATACTTTTTATTGAATTAATAAATTATTGCAATTATTATTATTAAGTTAAAAAAAATAAAAACAACATTTGCAAAAAGAAGAAAACACTCTTATAAAAGCACTCTACCAAGAGTATATAACTCCATAAAATGAGAAAAATAAAATAGGGCTGTTAATAAAATAATATATTTTAATTTATTTAAATAATAAAGAAAAACAAAAGAGAAATTATTGCAATAACAAATTTAAGTTAAAATTAATAAAAAAAATTCAGAGAAAAAAAGTTAAAGAGAGTGATAACCTACTTTAAAAGGGGGAAAAATCAATTTTAACTGATCCATTTGATTCAATAATTCATTCATTGAGATGCCAACAATGCATTCATTTTAATTCTTTCATCTAATGATTTAAGGAGGGCAAGATCGCTTAAAAATTGGGGAAAAAATTATCTTGCTTAGAACACTCATTATCCCTGAGAAAATATGAATGATCGTGACATTTTTAACCCAAAATATTACCTTCTCTACTATTTTTTTTTTTTTTT
>CATIWR010564364.1:0-15360 GCA_949677035.1 Omphalea diandra | reverse complement strand
TTTCTTCTTACTTGTAATTCAAGTGCAGCAGTAGAAATTTGAAGGATAAAATCAAAGTTACTTTACTTACTAACATCAATGATGCCATGTGTTCTTTTGATCGCATGCTTCGAATGAGTTCCCTTCCTTCTTCTAATTGGGAATTTAATAGTGTGTTATCTGCCCTTGTGAAGATGAAACAACATGACACTTTGATTTCTTTGTGCAAAAAGATGGAAATAGCGGGTGTTCCACCTGATTTTTACGGTATTAACACTTTGATTAGTTGCTTTTGCCACTTGCACGTCGTGGATTTTGGGTTCTCTCTTTTTGGGAGAATACTCAAACTTGGATTTCAACCTAATATTATAACTCTTATTACCTTAATTAATGGGCTTTGTATGAAGAATAGAATTGTTGAAGCGGTGGATTTGTTTGGTGAGATAGTGGCAAGGGGGTATCAACCTGATACTTATACTTACACTACAATTGTGAGTGGTTATTGTAAAATTGGGAAAACCCATATGGCCTCTGGTTGGCTAAAGAAGATGGTTGAGAGTGGATGTGAGCCTGATGTGGTCACATTTAGTTCCATCATTGGCAGCCTTTGCAAAGATGGGCTAGTTACTGAGGCATTAGACCTCTTATCGGGGCTGAAGACTCGAGGCATTTTGCCTAATGTTGTTATATATAGTTGTTTAATTCATGTTCTATCTAGTTTAGGCCGAGGGAATGAAGCCTTAGTGCTGTTTGAGGAAATGTTGGATAGGAACATTGCAGCAAATATACTGGTTGATTAACTTTGCAAGGAAGGAAAGGCTTCAGAGGCTGGCAGTTTAATTGAAATAATGATTCAGAGGGGATTTGAGCCTAGTGTTGTTACTTACTGATATGAACAGGGTTGGATTGATCCTTATACCTATGCTAAAGAATAGTTGCTCAAAATCTATCAAACCAAGTATTGGAGTTTCGATCATCAAATCTCAACTAGACCTCTAGAAAACTTCTTTTTAGCAACCTAAGTTATAAAGATTAAAAGTTGTGTTAACTCAAACCTTAAATTAATTAAGCCAATTTAAGATTAGAATTAACAAGTTTGTGAAATTATTAAGTTTTCACTCAACAATTTCACCAAGTCTACCAAAAAACTCAAGAAGAGAATTTAAGCTCACAAACAAAATTGCTAACAATGATAATATTGATTGAATGAATGCCCTCTTGGCTGAATATGAGAGGCTGGTTATAGCTTTACAATGCTTAATCTAAAATCTAATAGGATATTGTTTACATTCCCAAACAGAATTCAAGTTTTCATAATTCAAAAAAGAAAATACAATCCTAAGCGAAATAGGAAAATTAAAGAAATATTATGATTGATCAACAATATTAGACCAAGATATTTTTCTAACTAAATAACAACTAATCCTAAATAGAAAAGGAAAAGGATTCAGACTGATGAGGAACTCCTAATAGTATTAGGAAACATTGCCAACTAAGGATATTTTGTAAGAATCTTTGACTTTGGGCTTTATTTCCATGCTTACATGAGTTGGGCCTCTTGTTACACACCTTGGGCTTCTTTTTACATGCCTTGGCAGAATTATATTGAACTTTGGTGTTTCTAAAAGTTGGGCTCCATTATATTAAGTTAAGTGCTCTATTTGAAGAGTTTAAACTCCTATCATCTTTTAATTAGGTTTCATGCATCCTTTGCTCTTTTTGGGCTAATCCAAGTGTAACTCTTTGTTGCATGAATACTCCAATTGGCTCCCTAAACTTTTTTAGTGTTCCCCTTGTGATTGAGTTTTGAAGTTCAAGTGAATCTTTTGCTAACTTGCCGTAGCTGTTTGCATCACCTACAGTTCATTGATGAATGGATATTGTCTGCAAAACCAAATAGATCAAGCTATAAAAATATTTGATGTGATAGTAAGCAAGGATCGGGCACCTGATTGTTTTACTTACACCATCATGATTAATTGTTACTGTAAGAGAAATAGGATAGATGAGGCGAAGCAACTTCTTGATGAAATGCATTGTAAAGGGCTCATTCCCAACATTGTTACATATAATACTCTTATAGGTGGCTTGTGCCGTGCAGTGAAGCCTTGGGATGCACTGAAACTTTACAGGAACTTGTGTGTTAGCGTTCATCCTATAGATTTGGTAAGTTACACAACTTGTTAGATGGGTTCTGTACACGGGGGCGTCCTGATATAGCAATGATCCTGTTGTATGAAATGCAAAAGAAGAGGTTGAAGCCTAATTGTGTTGCCTACGATATCCTGATCAGTGGTTTAGGCAAAGTTGGGAAGCTTAATGATGGTAAGAAATTGTTTTCTAGACTTTCTGTAGAAGGGCTGCAACCTGATGTTTATTCATGTAATGCAATAATCAACGGACTTTGCAAGGAAGGATTACCAGAGGAAGCATTCAAGGTCTTCGGGAAAATGGAAGAGGATGGCTGCTTACCAAATACTTGCTCTTACGAAATGATTATCCAGGGATTTATCAGAGCAATGATCAGTCAAAGGCATCACTACTTGTTGATGAAATGGTCAAAAAGGGATTCTCTATAGATGCAACCACCAGCAGTACTAATAAATTCATTGCCAATTTAAATGATATTTTGCCTGGAAGGTTTTTCAGGTAAGAAGGTGAAATGAGATTTTAATGTTAACCATTTCAGCAGATGTGGACAGATTTTTGTTATATTGTTAGTTATGTCACTTTGATCTGTTTCAATCTGAGTATAATGCCACTAATTAGGTGTTTTTACTTCACAGCTACTTGTTTAGGGCTGACACTCAACTCACTTTTAACTTTTAGATGTGAATTAATATTGATGAATCTGGTTTTGTAATGACATTAAAATGGAAGGTAAAGAACTCTAGTTTCCAACAAAAAAAGAAAAATTGTTTCATTGGGAAATGCATCTAGTTCTGTGCTCTATCTGTCCATCTAATTCATTTTGAAATTTGACTTCTCAAATGTAACAATTTGCAATTTATACCTTGTTGTGTTAGGCATCAGGCTCTTCTTTGTTATGTACAGAAAACAAGAGCAACTATAACATCTTCCATATTTCATTTTTCAACTAGAAACAGTATTTTATGTTATTAACAATGCAGAGTAACTACTTTGAAATTTTTCATAATGTATGACAGACTACTTCAGGCCGTGGACTTCTTGGTGAGAATGTTACACAACTTATCGGATCATCTAGAGTGGTGCATGACACGATTTTGCACTAGTTTATTCAAGAAAATCCTTGAGAAATGCCATAACTACAATGCGCCAAAAGTTTGCATGTATTCATACAGACCCTCAAGAAATAGCTTAATGGCTAGGTCGAGCTTTCCAGTTAATTTCTTAAACTTAAAATTATGTATATGCTTCTCTTTATTTCTCATGGCCCATTTTGTTGACGCTTTATTTTATATGAAATGGATGTTGGTCTTGGTTTTGAAGCATTGTAGAGATGGGAAAAAATTGTTGAGTTGTAGTAAGTGTCAAAGGTGATCTTTGTTCTGATATGGAAAAATTTTGCACTAAAAGTCTCACTTCTGGATGACAATCACGAGTTCTTGGAAAGATTCAAATCAATAAAATCATTCGGGTATAAAGTTTTGAGCCTTGAGTATTGGAATCTAAATAATAAAAGGTCTGTTTTCTACCCAATTAATTAAGTTCCTGAATGATGTAGCAAATGGTCTGATCCTTGCAAGCTATTGTTGGATTGGATAATATAAAAACTTTTTGAGTTGCTGTTTTATTGGTATATACTGAACCTTTCTTTTTCACTTGTTTTCATTTATTTTGTTTGAAATTGGATTAATTGCTAAGTTTGCATTCTTTAAATAATGAAAAAGTCAGTTTAATTTTAAGAATGATAATGGGTATCGATGAATAGGGAGAAAAAAGTGTAGGGTTGGGATCAATGGGGGGCTGTCCTTCTCTGTTTAATTTTGTTATTGTAATTTTTATAAATTTTCAAAATTAAATATCTTAATTGTATAAAATAGATGTGTAATTTTTTAATTTGTTCAGAAATTCCAGGTTCACGTCTCTTTAGATTCCTTCTGCACTCTGCCTAAGATTCGTAGGGTCTTTTTCTGGAAGTGGTATTATATTTACTAGCTTAGGCAAATGGTTATAGTAGGATCATGGCATGAGAAACACCAGATTAGATTGCTTCTATTTTATTATTGTGGTAACCGATGTTGGCATAATAATCAAATGCAAAACTTGTTCATTTATATGCAAAAATTCCATTCTCCTTTGGTACTTGATTCTGAAGTTGTGGTTCATGTAACATCTTGTTCGATCCCATAGCTAGAGTGACCTACTTTATTGTTCTTTATGTGCACATAGATATACTTGCCTTTTTGCTTCATCACCTCTACCCCATTGCATGACATACTGCTTTCCCTTTTGAACTAATGTCATATGCTGTGTAATACTAGTTATTTTAGTTGATACTAATTGTAGTTTATCTTCCATTATGACTCACATTTCCGCATTAGGTGGAAGCATGAGATTTGGAATTTCCACTTTCAAAACCCTTTTCTTTGTCATATCTTGTAATTTGAGGTTCTAATATAATCCTCCACACCGTTAAATACCTCAGTTTCCCATACTCAGATTATTGCTTTATTAAACACTGCCAAGTAGTTGTTTTGGAAAGTTTCAAAGTAGAGAGCCATGTTAGGCCTCTATATGTGTAAGCCTACCCCAATCTACTTCAAACACTCATCAGCCATGCTGAGGCTTTAGAACATTGTTATGAATGTTAAATGATCTTCTTTTTTATTTCATTCTGGTGTTTGGGAACTTTCTAATATAGGTTCTTTCTTTTTGGCAAGGCAGCATTCAGTGTTTTAGTGTTAACATTTTACATATGATTTCCTCCGCTCATGGGAATTTTTCCTTCTCAATCTTGAAGCAGTCAAGTTGTTGGTTGGCCTCCAATAAGAGCTTATAGAATGAACAGCATGTTATGTTTAACCAGGCAAAATCACTAGCTGCTGAAGAATTTAATTCAGTACTTGGGAAAAATAAAAGCAATAACAATTTGGTGGAGAAGCGCAACAACAGAAGCAACTTGAACAACAATCATTCCAAGGTTAAGGATACTCTCTTTGTCAAGGTGAACATGGATGGGATTCCGATGGGAAGAAAGGTTGATCTGAATGCTCCAGGCTGCTCTAAGACCTTAGCCCAAACTTTGGAAGATATGTTCCTCCGAATCCACCTCCACCATCAGTGCATAAGCTTTTCCTATCCTTTTCTTATCTATCTTCTCAATGAAAAGGTAACAACCCACTTAAGTACTGGACTGAGAGTTTGAAAAGCCATGTGATTTGGAACTAACTGGCATTATTAGTCTTCCAAGGGTTTGGTGTTATTGTGCTTAATATGGTCTGGAAGTTTGTATGCATGTTAATAATTATCCTAGTTTTAGTAAATAATAGTTTGGATGGTTTGTTTTGTAATTCTTGATATAAATGATAGGAACTCTACTGGATTCATCTGCTTGATTTTCATATATGAGAACAATTTTAATCTTCATTATGTAAGCTTCTGTAGATACTGATTTCAAAATTGTGATTTTTTGCGAGAATAGCGGCAATTCTGGATAGGAGACCTTAAAAGATTGACAAAATGCTGCCCAAATAAGAATTATAAAATAGATTAGATTTAGAAAAATATGTCCAGAATTTTAGGATACTGTTTTATTAAGTTTGTGCTAGTGTGTCGTTCAATAATGGGGGCTGAGGCCGTTCAATGTATTATATTAGCATCTCATTGAAGTAAATTAGTAATTTGATTCATGGTGGCACCGTTTATGTAATTAGGATCAAGTGCAGCAGAGCATAACATGATGGCACATGCAGCAAGATGCCCAAATTGCTGGATAGTACCTCTGACTTTGTGCTCACTTATGAGGACAAGGAAGGGGATTGGATGCTTGTTGGAGATGTTCCATGGGGGTATGTATCATCCATTCAATACATGCATATCTGCATTTATGTTAATACACAAGATACAATAATTTTCTGCATATACTTTCTGAGCCTGAAAGTCAAGGCCATATGGGCCCTGAAACAAATTAGATCAGTTAGATGATTCTGTTCGTCTGACTTATAGATTATGACTTATAGATTATGTTGAAAAAAAAAACTCCACGATTCAAGATAATGGATAGTTACTTGTAGAGCAGGTGCTATCCATATTTAGACCTATTGCCTATCAAAAGGAACATATTGCACATTATCATCAGAAAAGAAGCACAGAGATAGAGAGAGTATGGTTGAGCAATAGCAATCCCAGAAAACAGGTAAAAAGTGGATAACAAAATAGTGAACTTCGACGTGAAGCAAAAAATATGAATAAAAGAACAGAAAGGAAAGAAGAATTTTTGTTAGGCACTTTTGGTTTTCCTGTTATACTTGGTGCTTTCTTCATAATTTCATGCTTTGCATTTTGCTGTTTCATTGGACTCATTTGTTTTTTTTTTTTTTGGTCTTAATTTTCTTCTTCCATTTCAATTTGGATTTTTGCATTTAGGATGTTCCTTAGCTCCATGAAAAGGCTCAGAATCATGAGGACATCTGAGGCAACTGGACTGGTAAACAAACATGAAATCAACATTCTGATTCAACCCTGAAGCTCCAATTCCTATTCTAATTATGTTATGTTTTTCCTTAATTTGTAGCTCCATTGTAAGAAAGGAATGGGAGGCAGAGAGGCAAGCCTATATACACTTTTCCCTTTAAAATCGAGATCAATGGAGACAATCTATGGCTTGAAGAGTGACACACAAAGGAGAAAATAGATAATAATGATAATAAAAGCATTTTGAAAAGTAATGACTGGTTTTATGCGGATTTGGTGGTGTTTTGTTGCTGTATTATCCTATGATGCTATTTGTTCATTCTTGTTTTTAACCTGTGAAAATATTCACTTCACATTTTGAAAGATACAACCACTTTACTTCTTGGTGTAGTATACACATGCATACTTGCATAACTCAGCGAATGCTGTTACTGATACTGTAAATTTCAGAGTGCTTAGTTGCTCTCTTGTCCTTATGAATGCGAGAGAAGTTGTTGAACCCTTCCACTGTTATTAGCCAGTTGAATCTTACATAAGTTTGTCGTTGCTTAGTCACATATGTACTGAAGTGTTCTTAATTATATTGAATGGATAGGGGCAGATTCATTTGGGATGATATGCCATTCTTACTACAGTGAACCTGTGAAGCACTGCCGTTGATTCTGTTCTTTGGTCCATTTCATCTGAATTAATAGCTACTTCTTGTAGTTGCTATGTACTGAAAATCTTACCACTGAGTACAAAACTTTGACAAAGACTACATAGAAAAGAAGAATTAAACAGGGAACTAATTTGATGTCCCTATACAAGGCCATTTATTGAATTTATTTAATCCAAATATAAAAATTTGTTGGATGAAATTCAAATAAATTTATTTCCAACTGTACTTTAGGTTCACCAATAAATCCAAGACCTATGTAAGCCAGACCCTTAACTGGATAGTGGTGATGATGGTGGTGATAGTCGTACTAGATGGAGGAGATGGTGATGGTAGTGATGATGATGAATATAATTGGAATAACATTGATTGGATGATAATGGTGATTGTGATAGTGATGACCTTTTTGTGATTTTTAGACTTTGAGGTTCGGTTCCTAGATTTTTTTATAAAGAGATTGTGGATGCTGTTTTAGTAAGTGAGTGGATGATGAATATGAAGGACTTGCCATTAGGGCTTACGCAATGTTATATACTGGCGATGTTGAGTTCAGCTCAGTTTGCTCGTTATCTTTGGTTTAATGTACGACCTAGCATGGCTAGGTTTTTATATAGGGTTTGGGCAGGGATTTTAGTGGCAAGGTGATACTTTGCTTTGCAAACTTTGCTTAGAAATATTTACTTCTGTTGGGTTTTGTCTTTGGTTGGACGCAAAGCAGAGAAGGATTGATAAAATGAAGAAAGAATGGAACTTGCTTCTTATCAATGCAGCTACTGTTGCTGCATGTAATACTTTTGTTGTTTGGTCTTTGGCTCCTTGTTATCGTTATGGAGGTGGGTTTGGGTTTCAATTACCCAACAATCTCATCAAGCTGCCCAATAATATCTTTGAAAAGAGTTGCAGGTTTCATGAGTTCACTGTCCAAAGAAAAGGCATTCCATACTTTAACAAGGCTGCTAATTTGTTCAATCCAGGCGTTGCTGCAAAATGGTACAGATTGGTTTATTAACAATTTATAGTAAATATATAGAAGAGAAAAGATTGATGGTATCATCTAATTAATGGCTGCATAAACTCAGTATAAGAGCACTCTTAAGTGAAATACTGTCACAATGAACGGTAATATCACGGCCAAAACTATATTTATGTATTCATACACATCATTCATTGCATAATAATATATTAAATATTAAATATAACTCTGATAATAATACTATTTGTTTAAAGTTGCATTTGGTTGCTTTAAACATTGTTACACAACGATAGAAAGAAAAAGAAAACAAAATTAATATAATCAAAATACAAAAAGTGAATGATATATGATCAAATTCAGTACAAACTTTAATATATGATTATAAAAAGTAAAGAAAATAGATATAATATTTAATATAATATATTATTGTATTATAAGATAAAACTATGTTATTCTATTAATTCTTACCCTTTTAAAAATAAATTTCTTGCTCAACTTAAGGTTGATGTCAAATTTTTTTATATCAAAAATATTATACCAAAATCGATGGACTTTGATAATAAAATTTAATTGAATTCATTTACTCTACATATAAAAATTTGTCAAATGAAATTGAAATAAATTTATTTCCAACTGTACTTTAGATTCATCAATAAATCCCAAGACCTGTAAGAATTTTTTGGTTAATTAATCCAAGACCTATAATAAATTTAAGTTAGGTTAGCTCAAATCAGATAATTGTTTTTTTTTTTGAAAGACTGATAATATTAAAATTCTTGAGATAGTTATCAAATACATATAAATTAAAAATTTTCCAAAAAAGTAATGGAGATGATTCTTTCACAAAGAAAAGCAAATAAAAAACATATTTTTCATGCTTATTATCTTTTAGAATATAAGGAACAAGATATTATTTTGGGTCTTAAAAGGCCTGATAAAGTACAAAGTTTCTTGAGATAATGACATGATATACTCTCTTTTTTTTTTTTATAAAGATATTTATATCTAATATGTTTGAAAAAAGATATTTTTGCCTAAAAGATTTTACTTTTTTACACTCTAAGTTTTTATTCCTTAGTTTTGTATGCTTTTGTACAATTACAATTGATCTTTACTTTTTTACGTGGAGAAGAAAAAGAATAAAGGGAAGAACGAAAAAGAAAAAGAAGATAATGACATTCTTTCTATCTCTTTCACTCACACTCTCTCTTTCTCTGGAAAAATGAAGAAAAAGAAGAAGTTGATTTGAATATGTTTTGTTGATTTAGAGATATAATAATATTATGTTCCATGCACTCTCTCTTTCTCTCTCTGAAAAAATGAAGAAGAAGAAGAAGTTAATTTGAATAAATTTGAATATGTTTTGTTGATTTAGAAATAAAGAAATGATAATGAGAAAAATGATTTGAATGATAATAAGATAAACGATAATAATAATATTATGTTTCTCATACTCTCTTTCTCTTTTTCCCTCTTTAAAAAATAGTAAAAAAAAATGGAGATACATATGGATTTTTCTTTTTCTTTTTTAAGATTTAATAGTTATTTTTATTGTTATTATTGTTTAAAATAAATAACATGAATTTTTATGCATTTTAGATGAAAAATAGTTAACAAACAAATATTTTTGAACTAAAAAATAGTCATAAAGAGAAAAAAAATCATGTTTATTAGAGGTTGAAGATGATGTTTATGTCCTAATTGTTCTTTTTTTTATTTATCCATAGTTTCATAAATAAAAAATAAACCAAATAAACATTTTCCTAAAAACTATTTTCTTTACTTATTTTTTTAAAATTTTGAACTAATAAACTTAAAATAGAAGTAAATAAAATAAAAGTAAACATTTTACTGTGCATCAATATATTTTACTTGATATTGTTATAAAAAAAATCGTGTTTCGTTGGATGTGAGAATGTTGCTAAGTTCTAATTGTTATTCTTTTTCTTTTATACATTTTAAATGAAAAATAGTTAACAAATGAATATTTATTGAACAAAAAATCAGTCATGAAAAAGAGAAAAAATCGTGTTTATTAAAGATTGAAGATGATGTCTATGTTCTAAGTTTTTTCTTCTTTCTTTTGTTTATCAATAGTTGCATAAATAAAAAAATAAGCCCAAAACAAACCTAAAATAAACATTTTCATACAAATTATTTTCTTTATTTATTTTTTAAAAATTTTGAACTAATAAACTTAAAATAAAATAAAAATAAATATTTGATTGTGTAAAAATATTTTTTACTTAATGTTATTAGGCAAAAAATCATGTTTTGTTAGAAGTTGAAGATGATGTCAAGTTCTAATTTTAATTTTTTTTTATGCATTTTAAATGAGAAATAGTTAGTAAATAAATATTTTTGAACTAAAAATCAGTTATGAAGAAAGAAAAAATCATATTTGCTAGAAGTTAAAAATGATGTTTATCTTTTAATTATTATTATTCTTTTTTTATTTATCGATAGTTGCATAAATAAAAAATAAACTCAAAATAAACTATTTATAAATAAGTAATAAATCATTTGCGAATCAATAATAAACAAAAAAAATAAATTAATAATGAATTATTTATAAATATTTTACAGTGTAAAAAAAATTAAATACAAATATCGTCTTCAATCTTCAACAAATCAATTTTTTTTCTCTTTTGTGACAGTACACAAGGGTCCTACACCTAATTGTTTATCTTGATTAATTGTTACCGTAAGAGAAATGGGATTGATGAGGCGAAGCAACTTCTTGATGAAATGCATTGTAAAGGGCTGATTCCCGACATTGTTACATATAGTACTCTCATAGCTGGTTTGTGCCGCGCAGGGAAGCCTTGGCATGCATTGGAACTTTCCAGGAAGATATATGCCAGTGGTCATCCTCGAGGTCTGGTTACATACAAGACTTTTTTGGCTGGGTTTTGTAAATATAGGCGTCCTGATGTGGGAATGATCCTATTTTATGAAATGCAAAAGAAGATGTTGAAACCTGATTGTGCTGCCAATAATATCCTGATTAATGGTTTAGGCAAAGTTGGGAAGCTTAAAGATGCAAAGAAATTGTTTTCTAGACTTTCTGCGGAAGGGTTGCAACCCGATGTTTATTCATACAATGCGACAATCAATGGACTTTGCGAAGAAGGATCACTAGATGAAGCATACAAGGTCTTCAGGAAAATGGAAGAGAGTGGCTGCTTACCAAATAGTTGCTGTTATAATGTGACTATCTAGGGATTCATCCGGAACAATAATCTGTCAAAGGCTGCACTACTTATTGATGAAATGGTCAAAAAGGAATTCTCTGCAGATGCAACCACCAGCACATCATTACCGATCGTTGATCTCATTCTGAAATCAAATTGATATTTTGACTAGAAGGTTTTTCAGGTAAGAAGGTGAAATTAGATTTTAATTTTAACCTTTTCGGCAGATGCGGAAAGATTTTTGCTATATTGTTAGTTATAAAAATGTTCCAAAGAGAAATGCAGCTAGTTCTCTTCTGTATCGCTCCATCTAATTCATTTTGAAATTTGAGTTCCCAAATGTAACAATTTGCAATTTATATGTTGTTGTATTTGCAGAGTTGACACCTGAATTTCAGAAAGAAAAGGTGTAGGTAGCAATAGAAACTGTTCGTCAATCAGCAAGTGTAAGTAGTCTTCTTTGCTCTTCTTCAGCAAATCCTAGAAGAAAGTTAAATGCACAGTAATACAATACAACGAACCTCAAAGTTTCCAGAGCAATAATAATCAATCCACTTCTTGTAAATGTGAGTATTATCATCAGGATCAAGAAGCTGACGTATCTCTTTAGACATCTGGGCCTGGAGTCTCATGAAAGGTGCCATAGCAGTAAGTTTTATCCTCTCAAATGGAGTTGCAATTTTATCAGGAGCTTTTCTCCTTCAACTTTCCCTGAGGATGTTGCCAGCAAAAAATCTGTATATCTGACAGCTGTAATGGTGGAAGCGCTCTCTGCTGGAAGTTCAAAGCTCCATCCCTGTATAGCCGAACGAAGGTAAACGTAAATACAAAATAACAGTTCAGTATACATCCAACCCTATCCTAGTAATCACTAGCCTGACAGACAAACAAGCACAGATAAAGGACACAGTCGAATTTGCATTTAATGGAACAGAGAACTTGTTTATCCATCAGTATAAGAAGCTTGTCCATCCCTCAACATAAAGATGATAGAAACAATTCTAGGACAGCATTTTTTCAAAAAAAAAAAAAAAAAAGAAGTTAGAAGTAACTCGGCAACTCAACTAGGAAACATACATAAAAATGGTCTTCTAGCCATTACATCTCCTCTCTAGTCTCTGTCAATGTTTGAAAATTTTCAAAATCCTTTGTTGATAGATAAAACTGAAGGTCCTTTCAAACTGAAATGTGAACAATTTGAAATGCAACAAATTCAACTTACCCATTTTGACCACACTATATACACATTACCAGCGGCGACGCCACATTCAAGAGAAGGGCGGCAATTACACCCTTTGCTAGTTACAAATTTTATTATTAAATGTGATTAGTCTTTATTGTTCCTTTTATTTTTGAGGGCTTGCCCACCTTATTATTAAATTATATTGCTCTTTTATCATTTACGAAAAAGTTAAAACTTGTATATTTATGGTAAAAATTCAAAAAGTTATTAGATAATAATTAAATAAAGATAAAAAAAGGATTTCTTTGGAAATAAAAAAATGAAATTACATATAAAAAATAAACTTACAGATTAAATTTGTGGTTCATAATTTCATTTTTAATATGTAAGTTCATTATAATTTGCCCCTCTTAATTCTAAATCCTAGCATCGCCACTTCGCAGTACAATAACAACCATGATCATCTCTTACTCATTCCAAGCCAGCACTATTCCTTAGGAATTGCATGGGAGTTGGTTAACAGTGGTTAACCTTTAAACCTCGTTTGAGAGTTGTTATATACTGTAAATGGAAGTTAAACATTTGCATCCATGAACTCCAAATGCCCCTTAACACCTAAATGAGGATTAAACAATAAAATGTAAGAATTTTTTTGAGTAATTTACGCCCATTAACCTCCAATTCATTTAAAAACTCCCAAACAAAGTAAAGAACTTCGATTTACATTACATTCCATTCCATACCATTGCATTACTCTCATTAAGCTCTGTTTCCATGCTAACAAAGCTCCTTTACAATGCGTGAGTTACAATATTGCTAATGCAGCTGTTTTCAGCTGGTGTACAGCTGCTTCCAACCAGACGACACTATTCTTAATAGAAGGTGACACTGCCCGCAAAAGCCAGGACTGAACCATTGTATTACAACGCTCCTAAGCCTGAAAATCCTCATCATCAGTAGCTGGAATCTTAAAACTCCCATCAATAAACTTCAACTTGTTCTTAGACTGCAATGCCATTCTTATATCACGAGCCCAAGAATGGTAATTAGAGTTAGAAAGTACAGGAGTAACAAGGACCAGTGATGGATTCTCACTCGGGTGAAGAAAATAAGGGCTGTAGGGTCTTCAGATTTGGGTTTGGAAGGAACAATATGTGCCATAAGAAGAAATTTTCAAAGAAAACTACGGATTTTTGAAGAAAGTTTGGCAGAAAACAACTCGCAAAAGAAAATAGAACAAGATTCTTATGAAATCAATGATTTTTGTAGAAGAAAAGAAATGGGTAACCCATGTTTGGTTACTAAGGAAAATGAAGGAAATAGCCCTGATAACTTATTGGATTTTACTATAGAAGCCTCACGAAGATGAAAAATATGGAGAATTACTAATCTGTTATTCTCTGCTTTGTAATGTCGTTTACATACAAAGTAAGTCAACAAACAAAAGTCAAAACGGTCGTAACCAGTTAACTAACTTGCTTAACCAACTAACTGAAAGGCTTAGCTAACTAACAACTTAAATTAAATCAGCTGCAAGTAGCGGTACACTAGTTGAAAACACCTGCCTTAATTGCCAAATTGAGAATGCTACAAGAAGAAGAAGGGAAACCAAGAAAACCAAAAGAAAAAGGAAACCAAGAAAACCAATTCTTATTAGCAACCCCAGTTAACAGTCAAAATCCAAGAAAGCTTCTAAAGAAAAAGAGGAAGAAAGAAAAGAAAGCATACCCGAACAATAGAATCGTTATTTTTAAGTCTCTGTTTGACACGTTTTCTCGACTCGCGTATTGTGCTCTTGTCTTCGTCGTCATCAGCGCATTGCTCCGCCAATTGGTATCTGAAAACATTATTATTCAAATAAAAATAAGCAACTACTGGTTTAAGCGAGTGGATAAAGACTATGAAGGACTTGCCATTGGGGCTTAAGCAATGTTATACAATGGGGATGTTGAGTTCAGCTCAGTTTACACGTTTTCTTTGGTTTTACCTGCGGTTTGGGTAGGGATTTTAGTGGCAAGATGATAGCTGACCCTTCTTTGCCTTACAAACTTTGCTTAGAAGCATTTACTTCTGTCGGATTTTGTCTTCGTTTGGACGCAAAGCAAAGAGGGATTTATACGATGAAGAAGGAATGGAACTTGGTTCTCATCAATGCAGCTACTGTTGCTTCATGTAATACTTGTAACTGTTGGGTCTTTAGCTCCTTGTTATGGTTATGGTGATGGAATTAAGCTGCCTAATAATACTTTTGGAAAGAGTTATAGGTTTCATGAGTTTACTATCCAAAGAAGAGGGATTCATATTATTACAAGGCTGTTAATTTGTTCACTCCAGGTGTTGCTGCAAGAATGGCAGAGATTGGTTTATTGGCAATTTAGAGTAAGGATATAGAAGAGAAGAAATTGAATATGGAGGAGAAGAGATTGATGGTACCAAATATGAGTGCTAGAACACCTGGTGTTGAGATATCTGATTTGCCACTATTTATTTCAGTAGTCACTGAATTATAATCAAAATTTTAATATGATCACTAAAATTTGATTTTATTCAATTGAATCACAAAAATTTAATTTTTATTATATTGTGATATTTTGGCTATTTTCCTTATGTTTTTTATGTCATTGTAAAATTATTTTAGATTTTTATTCATAAGAGAAATTTGAATTTATATTTATGACAAAAAATCAAAAGCATAAGATCAATTTTGAGGAAAAATCATTAAAAAATTTAACTAATAAACCACAATGGAATAAAA
>CATIWR010564231.1:0-81674 GCA_949677035.1 Omphalea diandra | reverse complement strand
TATATATATAATCTTTTGGTGTTTTATTTGTTTTTCATTTTGCGAATTTCATGCATGGTTGATTTCTAAATTTTGGTATTCAAGTTATGGTCTACAATGGGATAGTTTTATAAGTCAAATTGGTTTTTAGTCTAAATCATTTTATTGACCCATATTTGGTTATGTTTAGTTAATTTTATAATTTTATTCTAATTGAGTGTTTTTATCTTTAATTTTATAGACTCAATGTGCAGTTGATTTTGTAATTTTATTTTTTCTTTTTAAGCATTATCCTTCATTTCATGGACTCATGTATGATTAATTTTGTATTTTATTTATATTTTTAGATATTTTTGCAAATCACAATTAGTTTTCATATCTTTCTTCACTTTGTAGACTTTATATGTATATAAAAATCATTTAAAGCATTATTTATAAGTAAAATTGCTAAAAGCTCTCAAGAATATTATTATTTTCTTAAATACATATGATGATACATATATGAAGTTATCAAATTAAGCTTGATGCATGCATAACTAATAATATAACTACCATGTAATAAGGTATTATATATAAAAATTACCTACAATATTTAAATGTTCAAGAGAGAGATAAATTAGGTTTCAAAAATTTTTATAACATTAAAATAAAACTCAATTACATATAAGAAAGGACCAAAAATAATGAACACACAAGATTTACAAAGATTTGGTGAGACCTACCTACATACTTTTGTTAAATATAACCCATTTGAGAATTCTACTATGTTAAGTATCTTATTGGTACTATTCAAATCGTACCAACTTAATTCTACCTAACCTAACTCACCAACTTAATTTCATATATAAGTTAAAGCATTTGTAAACTAATATATGGGTATTAGCTTAAGCCCTACCAATATAAAGGTAATCCAACCTAGGTATTTCACTTGTCTAATGGCAAAATATAAGTAATTCTCAAAGGAGACTAGATTCTCATTGGCATACTAACTTTACTTCTAGAAGAATTTCTTCAAAGTCAAAGCCTTATTTTAGTTTGCATTTATAAATAACAATTAAGAGCAATTAGAATATTTATGTACCATTTTAATGGTCATATGAGATCTCTTTAAACTACTTATTTATACCTTCTAAAAACTTTTAGAAAGCTATTGAAAAGCCTAGTCATTACACTACCCATGATTAGCCTGCCATAGTCATGGCACCTTTAACAATCTTCTAATAGCTGCTCGTCATAGAATGCCATCTTGCCATAATCTTTGTAAACTATTTTTATTATGGCCTTAAACAATCTAACAAAGCTTATGTAAACAATCTAACAAAGCTTATGTTTCAACACACTCCATAACAAATTTTGTTAATATGTCACCATAATATTATGAGTCCATCATGGTATAGTGCTTCCTCCACCATAATATTATGTCACCCTACCATGGTTGTACTAGCCTTACTATTAACTTAGCTTAATTTTTTAGTCTTACTTTCCATTATCCAAGGCTTTAAACTTGAAAGGTTTTCTTTTTATTTTATGTTAAGGAAAGATGTGAAAAGGTCCAAAATCCTTTCTTTTTGGCTTGGCTGTTTTAATTTGCTCTTAAATTAAAATGGAATTAGATTTAAAAATTTTAAATTGATAGACCTACAATTGTATGTGAAATATTTGTACATATATTAGTACTTTCTAATTACTTATTATCATTAAAATAAAAATTATAGCTATAAAACACCTATGTAGTATTCATATGTATATGTGTCTATATGGTATGAGTCTATATAGCTCACTATAGCATGTTTATTTCAACATCATAAAAATCATAATACATAAGGATTTATCTCTGGCATTAGGATCTTGTTTACATATATGTAGATAAATTCACAACATGGGAAGCAACTTTAATCTAATATACTCTAAAATTTATACATTATATTTCTTACATATAACTTTATATGAACATAAAGGGATTTTATCAGAGAAGAAGTTCAAAAAGTAGTTCAAGATATCCTAATTGTTGAAATGTAAGCCTTCCTAACACAAGTTGAAGATATGATGGCTAATGTGATTGGTAAGAAATTAGATTTTTCTAAAAGTAGTGTGAAGAGCAAAACCTCAATGTACCCAACCCAAACACCATAACAACCTTTGTATTCCATACTTATCCAAACAACATGCCTAGTTCGATTTTCATACTTAATGGAAAAAGATCTCTTTGGAATGGAGGGTTATGTCTCACAATAGATGGTCAAAGATAAATTGGAGTCATCATTATATATGCTAGATCATTATCACACCCAATTCAATGGAATGGCTTTTGCAACATCGACATTGCTAATTTCTTAGACAATGGGAACACGAGAGAAGAATAAGACTAAAATATAAGAAAATTAGTTCTAACGAAAACTACGAGAATAAAAAACAATGGGTTAGACTTCTCTGAATAGATCTTCCACATCCACATTATTCTTCCTTCAAAGCTAAGTTTGAAACGTAAGTATGCCCTTGGAAAGGTGTTAGACAACCTAATTGTTCGGCCTCCTTTTTATTGTATTTTATTTTATTGATCCATTAATAATTATCCAATTTTATTTGCTCACTCAATATTCGTCGTATAAATGGAGATAAAACATTCAAATAATATAGATACTTAAATAGATAAATTATTATATTACAAACCAAGAGAGGAGAAATTACAAAATGCAAATTAAAATAAAAAGGAGATAAATCTAAATTAAACATAAAAAATGCAAATAAATTATAAAAAATGCAAATAAAATATTTACCCATAAAATAAAATAATAGTAACAAATTTTCAACAAGCAATAATACATTAAAAATAACATAGATAGCATATCAAATAAGTAATCAACCAAAAATATCATAGAAAATCGAAGATATTATTTTACTATTATTTATTTCATATTTTACTAATGCATCATATTTCATGCCAAGATGATTCAAAATTTATCAATTCTATAATAAAATTGAATTTAGCAAACAAAACACATCAGATAATTATTAAACATATTTTCAAGTTATTTCACAAAAATATTACTAAGGTTGTCTAAATTCACAAGATAACATTAAGATAGATTATTAACCAAATTAATATATTGACATATTCAAAAAATCTTATTTTAATTAATTTAAGTTATTTTAGTATCAATTTCAACTCAATTCCATTTTTAAACTAAATTAAGCAACCTAAAAAATAAATTTACAAATTTTAATTACTCAAATAATTTCATAATATTCGTAATAACAACAACTAATAAACAAATATATTTATAAATTTTGCATATATATATATATATATATATATATATATATGTACACACCCACACATATATATCTTTGTATGTTGTGTATTCTTTAGATTAAGTTTGGAGACCTTCATGTGGTATCTATATGAGTTTCATTGATATTGAATTACTTTTAATATTGTTTAATCTACTAAATTTTTATAAAAATACTACAAAATTAATAGAGATAAAAGAAAATAAATTCTTCAGTCTAAATCGATGAACAATGTGATCATTCTATTTTGTTTTGTTTTCTGGTTTTCTCTCATCTCTCTTTTAGACTCTCTCTTTTTCTCTCATTTCTCTGTGAAAATCTTCCTCTCTCTCTTTTATATATATATATATATATATATATATATATATATATAAAGATGGAACCCAAATTGAGTTTCATTTTGGAACTGTGGGGTTTGAATGGATTCTAATTCGAACCTAGTCCAAACCTAGACTAGTAGGTTCTATTGTCCCAACCCATCCTTAAACTTTTTCTTCTACTGATTTCATCATTTTACAATTTTCAAAGGATTCAAAACTTATCTTTCTCACTCAGATAAGTCTAGAACTCAAATCCAACATCTAAAAACACTCAATTTCATCGTAAGAACTTCAAATTTCATGGGATTAAATACCAAAAAAATATTTTAGAGTTTCAAAGAGATTGAACTTTGCTAAAATAAGTTTGATTTTAAAAGACATATTGTCAATCTTCATCACTAAGTCCACGTATCCTAGATTTAAAAATTTAATGCAAATAAAATTGCCCCCTTCTTTGATGGAGTTTATTTGAAAATATTTATGAATTATATATTTCAAATAAACACAACACAATAAAATATAAGCATAATACATGCAAACCTAAAGGACACAAAAATGGTATATCGTCTATGACCTACTTCTCAATTATATAAGTTTCCTTTATTTTCTTCCTTTATGACATCATCATCCTTAGGAGTCATGCTCACTTAGATCTTCTATTAAAGCCATGCTTGAAAGTAAAACTAATTCATCAGGATAGTTTATAGGATTCGTGCTCATATTAGCATCATCTTGTTTATGAGGTGTTCTCATATTAAGGTTTGGAACTAAATTTAATACTTAGAGCTATGTAAACTTTAAAAGCCTTACTCACACTAAAATCTATATGTTTAGCAGTCATATTGATGCTAAAGTTTTCTACTAAAGTTATGCTTGATAACATGTGTTGTAAGAGTCTTTTTGAAATCTTTTATTGATGCCACATCTGGCAATAGATGCTTTAAGAATTATTATGATATTGAAGTCTTTTACTAAAGTCATGTTTGATAGTAAAACTTATTCATCAAGATAGTATATAGCATTCATGCTAATACTAACTTCATTCCATAGGAGTTGTAATCATACTAAGGTTTAGAGCCAAACATAACACTTAAAGATATTTAGACTTTAAAAGTCATGCTTACACCAAAGTCTATATCTTTAAAAGTTATGCTAACACTGAGGTTTTCTACTAAAGTCATGTTTGACAATAGTATTTTGACATTGAAAGTTTTCATCTTTAGACGTCATGCTTACACTAAAGTCTTTTACTGAAGCCTTGTTTGATAGTAGATGCTTTAAAAGTCATGTCATACTACAGTCTTCATCCTTAGGAGAATCACTGTAAATCTTATGTGTTCTCTTTTTTTTACCTTAACTCTTTATTTTCACAACACTTATTAATCTCTTATAAACCTAAATTTCTAATTATCTACAAATTCAACTCTCGTTTTGTTATATAAGGGCTAACAAGTGGATCAAAGCAACGTCTCACTTTTGATAATTTAATTGTGTGAGCAAAGATCAAAATGGCCAATGAAGGGATGCATCACCATAAGTCTTATGTTGATAGGATTGACTATACCGATCGAAAATATAAGATGTAGATCTACCTTGATAGTAATGTTGTAGATGTCTAGGACATTGTGGTAGAAGAGTAGAAGCCACCATCCACGGTTATGGATGGGATTGAAGAGCTAATACTAAGAAAATATTGAAAGGACAAAAAAGGTCTAATAGAAAGAATAAAATGGCAGGCTATAACAATCCTCCTAACTGTTGCATCTAGAGTGGAATGTGGTAGAGTACAAAATTGTCTAAGTGCTTATAGCATTTGGAGAACTCTAGAAAACTACCATGAAGCAACCAAGTAAGTGAAGTCCAAAAAGATCCAAATGCTTGAATATGAGCTCTTCAAGATGAAACTTTATGATAGTGTCACTGATATGATAAGCAGGCTTTTAACCATTATAAACAACATTAAGAAGCTTGGGAAGCACTTAGATTTAATGGACATCAATAATAAGATCCTCAAAGCTCTCCCCATGAAGCAATATAGAGCTAGAGTGACTGGCATAGAGGAAATGAAGACCTTGGTAAGATTCCTACCAATGTCCTTATTGGTAAACTCCTTGCACATGAGATGGCTTTTAGAAAAGGAGGGAGAATAAGAAAAAGAAAAGGAGTGAGAAAAAGAGAAGGAGAAGAAACAAACACTTACACTTAAAAGTGCAAGAAGAAGGAGAAAGCTCAAGTGGCTCAAAGGAAAGAGATGATTAAGATAAAGAAATTGCCATGCTCTTTAGAAAGGCCAAAGAGTTTATCAAAAATAGAAAGAAAAAGAAGAAATCCTTTAGAAAATTTTCATTCAATTTTAAATTAAACAAGGATAAAAAGAATGAAGTTACTTTCTATAAATGTGGCAAATAAGGTTACATCAAATCAAAGTGTCTCATGAACAAGAAGAAGAATAAATGGGAAAAGAAGAAGAAGGGCTTTATAACAACTTGGGATAATGGCTTCCCAAATAAGGAAGTGGAAGAAGAAGAAACTAATCTTTATTTTATGGCATTAAAAGACTCTTCCAATAAGGTGTGTTCCACTTCTCATTTTTGTAATGATGATGTTGATAATTGCATTAATAGTAATATGGATGATGATGGATTTATGGAAGCCATAGCTCTCAAATATGAAAAATATTTTTTAAGATAAAATTTTATAAGAAAAATGTTCAAAAATTGCAGAGGAGTTTATAAATCTAAATAAAATTATCTTGAGCTTCAAAAGATCTAATCAAAAAATCTTTAGAAGAAATATCATAAAAAATCTCTAAGAAAGAAAATAATTCCTTATAGGTTAAAGAACTAAAAATTCTATTTCTAAATTTCATAAATGAAAATAAGCTTTGGATACATTAATTCTATCTTAAAGACCATGTCTTATGAGACATGATCTTGGCTTCAATGGTTCATTAACTTTCATATCTATCCCTCTAATATTTGTCAAAGCTTATATTCCTCAAACATCTAGCATAGATGTTATGCCTAAAAAGGTTCACACACACACACACTAGACCTCTTATTCAAAAAGGAAATGAGAAAGGCAACACGAGGCTTCAAAGCTAAGCCTCTAAGAGCTGATCATGCATATATATATATATATAAAAGACCTGCACCAAGACACATATATTCATCATACACATGTCCTTATATGCATCCTATTTTTAAGAATATTATGAGACATAATTCTCATGCTAAAAAAGAATAACAATTTTAAAGTTCAATGTCACTATTGTGTGAGATATGACCACATTAATGTATTTTATTATATTATCAAGGTACACCTTAATTTAGAGGGTCTTTTCAAGTCTAACTCCTAAGGACCTAAGTATGCTAGGATACTAAAGAAAAATATTTAATATTGTAGGATAGAGACTCCTTCACCAAATTCTCATCATGAAAAATTTAAAGGTCAATGTAGATTGCTAATAATGAAGGGATAAAGCTTTAAATGGCAAATCAATATCAAGTCATCTCAATACTTGATACAAAACTTATAATGTATCTATTATCTATTATGCTATTAGCTTGATATATATGCATATGTTTAAAAGGAGTTGTATGCATTATATTGCTTGATGGGAGTTCTTTGCCTTAATAAATTTCATTAACATATTCTTCTCTTGCATCACATTTTTGTATATTTATGATTAATGCTCAAATTATGGTTGTTATATATTTAATATGCTTGATGACTTTATTGTTTGATATAATTTATGCAATTGTATGAGAAATGAATGATTGACTCTAATACATATGATTTATATATGTTCATATGTTCAAGTTACTCATTTAAACATTAATTTGATCATACATTAAAAAGCCAAATGCAAAAATATACATTTCTTCATTGAATTTCAAATTGACCTAAGAATCGCCACTACTATAGATCCTTCACGATCGTAATTCTTCAAAATTTCTAACTATTAGAGGCTTTCCAAAAATCGCAACCATAACAATAGTGTTGCACCCACAATCTTCAATTATTTTTTTTTACTATTAGATAGAAAAACAAAAATTGTGATCATTATTAGGAAATCATGCCTTGCACTTTTGAATTTCACTGAAAAATTTTTTGACTATTACATAATAGTCGATTTTTGCATTAAAGCCATTTTTTACCCCAAAATTGCCTATTTAAACCTTTAAACCCCCTAACTTTACATATCACTTCCTTTTCACATCTTCTAAGCAAAAATAATTTTCTTCCCTTAATTTTCATCTCGTCTCTCTTCATCGTTTCCTAACTTCTCTTCATTTTTCTCTCCTACTTATGGCACCTAAAGCTAAGGCCATAAGAGAAGCTAAGGGCAGGGCCCTACACCTCTTAATCCCCTCAATCACATATTCTTGATCTTATGAAAGGGATTATCGATAAGGAAAAACATACAGATAAACTCATCAAAGATAAGGTCATTATCCCTAATAAAAATTCAAATCTAATTGCCTATACAACGTTAGAAATCAAAGATGACATTGAGAGATACCTTCACAATCTTTAATGGTACAAGTTTATCTTTGTTTAAGAGCATGGCTATGAAGAGTTGATCAAGGAGTTCTTATATACCTTAGTCATAAAAAGAAAGTTTGGACACTCTTCTTATTTGTTATGGCATCTATTTTAGTTTTTTTAGATATCAATATGGCATGAGATTAGATGAGTTAGCTGACCATTTTGGCCTTCAAAAAAATGGTGCATGTAATCTTATGAAATTATAGATGATTTATAATGACTTTCAGAAGGAGATATCCATTGAATTAAGGTATGACTCCAAATCCTCCCTGCCAAACAAATCATTTCTCTTATTATTTAGACTCTTCACTGAATTATCACTTTTTCCATCAATGCAAGAAGAGGTGAGACTGCAAAAGTAAGTCAAAAAGACCTCTTCTGTCTTTTTAGACTCCTAAAAAATAAGCCAATTCAAACAACCAAATTTCTTATAGACCAATTTTTCTATTTTGCTAAGTCCAAATAATGATCAATTCCCCTCTCTTCCCACATCATAGATATAGCTAAACATGTGGGAGCTTTGTCCCCTCAAAATAACCTATCCCTTTATGTTTAATTTCATTAATATTAACTACATGGTGGTAGCAAAGTTTATCAAGCCCATAAAAAATGAAACCTTTGACTATATTATTGGAAAACATGGTATCAAAACTCAAGAGAAAAGCATAACTAAGAAGAGATATTGGGTCACTATTCAAGGTGAACCAAGTTCATCGATTGAGGAAACTATTGTTCAGAAGGCACTAGTTCAAGCTCCTCAACCCATTTCTCAGGTTACATTGACCTCAATTGGACATAAGTTGGATAAACTTATAAAGAAACTTCACTTCTTAGGTCATCTACATGGAGACATTATAGAAGTTCAAAAGATGTTGGGGCTTGATCCTTGTTATCCCAATGACTAAAAAACAAGTGAAGAGGAAGACTATAAGTTATATGCCTAGCTTTTTTTTCTCTTTTATTTTCTTTGTATTTTATAACTTATAAATTTTTGGCCAACATGTGTTGATCATACATTTGAAATGATTTATCTCTTATTGAAACTTGCTTCATTGTCTTTTTGTCATCTACTTTGCTTTGACTTGTTGATATTAAATGCCCTCTTAATTTAAGATTGATATGTTTTTTTTTTTTTTAATTTCATTATCATATTAGTTATTTATTTATCTATCCCTTCTATCCTTTTTGATCTTGATGAAGGTAGAGAAGAGCAAAATAAGCAACTTGAATAGCCATTTAAAGGGAATAGCATATTGGAGGGTAAGGTAACTTATTAAGGGGGAGTTATATTATTAATTTTAAAATAAATGAGTTATTTTCATCTTATTTTCCTTTGTCACTTCAATTTAATTATCAAAATAAAAAGAAAGGGAGATTGTTGACCTAAGCTAGGTGTCTAACTTGGTCAATCTCTATTTTGATCTTGAAAATTAAATTGAAAGGTACTAATATTTCTAATTAAGTGTATTTTTATAGATAATTAACTTAAAAAAGGGTTAGGACTCAAGAACTTGGAAAATCTTCTAAGTCATGAAGTGGACTTGAAAATCACTCCTAAGAAACACAAATCGAAACTAGGACAAGGCAATCTTGATTGGAACTTGAGGATCACAATTAAGACTAAATAGCAGCAAGTAAGTTACGACCACGACCCAATGGTCACGATCATGACATATAGTTTTAGAGAACTCTTAAGAAATAAGATGTTTCACAACTTAGATCGCGATCACGATCCAACATGTAAAACACAAATCGTAACAAAAAATCCTATATCACACTCACTATTCTTAATATGGAAAGATCCATTATAATGACTAATTGAAAGGGCCTCTCAGGAAATGTCACTTGTCATTAGTCATTATGCACATTGCAAGACCACTATTACTAAAGGAACATTTTGCCTGCAAAATACAAACTGTGATTCCAAGAAAGCCTTTACAATTGCAAAATATGTTTGACTCAACATTAAATGAAGATTTTTTTTAATTGTTGGTGAGAGATTTGCTACTAATTTCTTTATTATGGTCTTTTAACTATTGAGGGCTATTGGACTTTATGCATTATGAAGGGAGTTGAATTGGTGAGAAATTTAAATTTTGGAGGAAGAAAAGAACAATTAAAAGTTAAAGGAAAGGGAAAAAAGAAATCTACATATGAGATACTAAGAAAGGAGTTGAATTGGTGAGAAATTTAAATTTTAGAGGAAGAAAAGAACAATTAAAGTTTAAAGGAAAGGAAAAAAAAAAGAAATCTACATATGAGATTTATAGTGGTTCAGGTGTTAACAAACTCTATATCTACTCCCTAATTCACCAATTGGGTATTTCACTAACTCATTAGTGTTTTACAAGTTCACACTAAACTTAGTGTTTAGGCTCACACCAAACTCTACTTATACTTTGTGTTTAAGGCTTACACAAAATCTTACAAGAGTTTTAATCAATAAAAGCTCACTATAAACCCAAAATTCAGTGCTTAAGGCTAACACTTAACCTTTTATAATTAATCAATACTCTCAATAACCAAAGTGCATAAGTAATTAAGAAAGAGAGTTGAGAAATCAAATTGTAAGAGTTTGGGCACAATAAATATTGATTCTTTTATATTCAAGGCCATTTCATGGAGTATTTATAAGTTTCAACCACCAAAGAGCCATTACTAAAGAAATTATGTGCAAATCTCCAAGATTTAGTAGGCAATTTTGTATTAAATGCTTATTAGAAAGATTTCATGATCAAGATTGGATAATAATGATTGCGATCTACTTTTCGTACTGAAAATTGCTATTTAACTGTCAAAATCTTTAAATATATCTAATGGTTGGTGACATGTGGCATTTATGCATTAGTTCTTTAAAAACTAGTAGTTGGATCACTCTATTTGGTTAAGATATCTTGGTCGCAAGTGAAAGAGTCGCATTCACGATCAAGGATCACACTAGATTAGGGGCATTGCGAGCTGCACTACAAAACAAATTGCCCTGTTCTTGTTCAACTAGAAATCAAGTCACAGTCATGCCTCAGTATCACAATTGTGATCTTTAAATATCAAAACGCCTCCTTAGACATGTGGCTTACTTCAATAAGCTTCCCTAGTGACTGTTAGAGTGCCTTTTGAAGAGGTGTGAAGGTAGTGATTATGAGCTCACTAAAATCAAGATTGTAAAATAGCTTGTAGGAAATAGTTCCATTTCTTTCAAAGGAAAGCAATTGCGACAAGCAAAATGGTGGTTCCCAGTTAGATCTTGGTCATGATCTTGTTGTCTTGGGTGCGAATTATAGGCTAGTTTTAAAACTTAGAGATTTTTCACTTCTATTTGACTTTGAACTTAATTCTTATCTTATTTTCTATAAAAACAACATTTAACAAATGCATTAGAACATTTCAATCTATGTTATAAAGATCAGAAGAGAGGTTTAACCTAAGTTTGATCAATTGGGTCCAATAATCTTCCCCTTTTTTATTTTGACAATCTAAATTGAATATGCAAAAAATATATTTTCCAATATGCATATCTTTTCAATTTCTAAGTGATTAAGAGTTAAATTAAAGTTGGAAGTTATAGTTCCTTAATTATGCAATATATTCAATAAACACTTAAGCATAGGATTTATAGTTTGAAAAAGTACTTCCTATCAATCTATATTTCCCCTTAGTTAACTTAATTATTCTAACATATTGTCGTTGAATTTGCATATTAATGTCCAATTTCTCTCCTCCTTTCTTAAGATAAAAAAGAGAGGGGATGGGGAAGAAGATGAGAGGGATGCAACAATGAACTTTAACTAAACATAATTAATCTCAATCTTTAATCAAACACAATAAGCATTGAAATATAAGAAGACAATGGATAGAAATATAAAGGGAAAGACCATTTTTAATCAATCTCAATCTTTAATCAAACACAATAAGCATTGAAATATAAGAAGACAATGGATAGAAATATAAAGGGAAAGACCCTTTTTATTAAAACCCAAGCATACCATTTTTATTAAAACCCAAGCATTATAATAGAAAGACCATTTTTATTAAAACCCAAGCATTACAATCAAGTTACAAAATTCCAAACACATGCAAATGTTTGATCATAAGTTGGGACATAGAATTGAAAAAAAAAAAAGAAAGACATAAAAGAAATAAAAGAGAAAATGAAAGGGAAGTTGAAACACAAAAATAAAAACTAAGAAAAAAGACTAAAAAATAAAAGAGGAATCATCATCATCATCATCTTCTCCTTTTTATTATTATTCTTATTCTTCTTTTTATTCTTGGTCTTCCTTCCTCTCGATTTCTTTCTTCTTGATTTCCTTCTTCTTCCTTACTATCCTCTTCCTCAAAATAAAAAAGGTAGCAAGGTGTAATCTTCATCTTCTCTTAGATATTGACAATGTTACTTTGAAAATGACTAAAAAGCTTGAATCTTTAATTCATAACCATTAGAAGTTTATCAAACTTCTTGTTAATTGTGGAAAGGGAGATGGGAGAATGAAGAGGAGGAACTTGTACCTTTTGTGTTGTAGGTGCTTCTTTACCTTCTTCAACTACAAGCCTCCTTTTTTTTTATTATTATTATAAGAATCATGTTGAAGCCTTACACCCTCAGCCTTAAGGAGATATTCCTAGGTACGTGAACTTATGGCTTTAACATTCAAGAGGTAGTTGAGGTCAAGATAGTTTGTGTTTAGAAGATATTTGGTGGCAAAGAAGTTTCATTTTCTTGGTCTAAGGTTCTCACATGCCTATAGATGTTTATGATATGGGAGGAGAGTAGAATTCGTCCATGTTTGGATGCTCAAATGAGCCAATTGGTCTATAAAAAAATCATGCACTTTGAATGGGTTTTCCTTTAATAAGGCAGTAAAGAAAATAGTGGTCCTTTTTAAAGACCTTTTCATTGCCATCACTACAGACATTAAAATGGTGATGATGCGATAAAAGAGTTAAAAAGTTAGTGTCGACCCTTAACACCAAGAAGGGGGATTGAATTAGTGTATAAAAATTAAAATAGAAAGGGAGAAGAGAAATGAGAGACACACAATTTATAGTGGTTCGAGTATAATCGACCCTACGTCCACTCCCTAATTCTCAGCAATTGGGTATTCCATTATCTATGAATGGTGTTTTCAAGCTCACACCAAACTTTTACACTTGTGTTTTCAAAGGCTCACCAATCTTTTACACTTGTGTTTTCAAAGGCTCACATAATAACCTTTACACTTGTGTTTTAGAGGCTCACACAACAACCTTTACACTTGTTTTTTTCAAATTCACACAATAACCTCTCTAGAGTGTTTTAACAGGCTAACACTACAACTTTTACAAATGGTGTTTATGCTCACACTAAACAATCAATTAAAGAAGAGAAAAGATTGAGTAGAAAAATTGCAAGAGTTTGGTTACAAAGTTGTGAAATCTCTTGCATTTACATTTGTTTGGTGAGGTATTTATAGCCTCTACCCACCAAAGAGAAGTTGCAATAAAACTGGTACAAAATCTTCAAAGTGTGCTAGACAGATTTTACATTAAATGTTTGATAAGCTTCATTTGCGGTCGCTACTACTCTTTCGCAATCGCGAATTCTGAATTTCCATACGAGAGCCAAAAATTGTGGCAAAAAATCTCGTTTGTGTCTAATGGCTAGTCTACATGGCGGCTTCTCATTGGTTCATCTGGAAAATATAGTCGTTGCCTTTCAACTACTAAATACAAGTAGCGGTCGTGAATTACTTTGTGCAGGACACGAATTCATCTGCCAAAACTTGCATTCTCCATTTCACGAATCGTGGTCGCTACCAACACATTGCCTTTATGATTTTTGTCTTCCAACGGTCACCTAGGACTCTTGTCATGCTCTGGTTGTGGACTTGCTGCCATCTTGAGTGACTTCAAAATTTGTGATGGTGTGACACACACCGTGAATTTGTCTGGCATTTTTGCACCCCTTATTTTGAATGAATCGCAGCCGAGAATGACTCCACAATTTTGACTGCCTGATTTTCAGCATGTTTTAACATGAGTCGCGGTCGCAAATCCTGGATTGTAGTCGCGATTTACATGTTACTTTGGAGTTTAACAACTTCTTCCATCTCTTTTTGAGAGATTTATCTATTTCTAAAGAATCAACACTTATTTGAAATATTAATGATGATCAATCACCTTTGTCAAGATCAACAGAGGTTCTAGACTTAGGATTAACCATCCTAGTCCAACAATGGACAAAAATTTTCATCAGTAAGTCAACATTTTCTTATTGTAGATTATGATTGGTGTGAATCTTCTAAGTTCTAATTCTTATTTGATGATTATAAATAAAGAGTCATATATTTATATAATCGAAAAGGTGTTTAACTACTAAGCGTGAATCACTCCATAAGGAAAGGTTGTCAGCTTGAACCTCTTGTGCCCATTGTAACCCAATAATTAGAGCCTCATATTCTGTCAAGTCATTATAGGCTTTAAAATTTAATTTCACAACATATTTAATGGTGATCTTATTTGGGCCTCTGAGTATTTCCCAGCTTCTTCTCCTTTTACGTATAAGGCTTCGTCTGCATATAGCTTGCATTCTTCCCTTTTAAGGGCCTACTATGGTTCTTATTTAACTTGTTTAGCTCAGCTACAAAGTCTGCTAAGACTTAAGCATTGATCGTCTGCCTTGGCTCAAATATGATATCAAACTCTTGAAGTTGGATTGCCCATTTGGTTATTCACCCTAAGGTCTCAACTTTATATAATATCTTACATAAAGGTTGGTCCATATAAATTGCAATGGTGTGGGCTTATAAATATTGTCTTAACTTCATTGTTGAGTTAACCAGAGCAAAAGCCAACTTTTCTAACATTAGGTAGTTCAACTCTGCCCCTTTCAGTACCTTGTTAACATAGTAAATAAGTAGCTTCTCTTTTCCTTCCTTAATAAATACTAAGGCCACTGTTTCTTTGGTAGCTGCTAAGTACAAAAAGCATGACTCATCTTGATATGGACGACTAAGTATAGGAGGTGAGCCAAGCAATGCATTTAACTATTCAAAGGCCTTTTGGCACTCATCATCTCAAATGAACTTTTGAGATCCCATAATATTTTGTAGAAAGGGAGGTAGCACCTAACTATTGATGAAATGAAACACTCCAAGGCTGTGATTCTCCCATTAAGCTTTTGGTCTTCATTAATCGTCTTGGACTGCTTCGTATCAAGGATCACTTGGATTTTTTATGGATTGGTTTCTATTCCTTTCTATGAAATCATAAACCTAAGGAACTTGCCTGCTCTAACCCTAAAAGCACACTATTCTGGGTTAAGCTTCATGTTATACTGGTTGAAGATTGCCATGTTTCTCTGAAGTCTCTGGCATGGTCTTTGCACTTTATAAAAGTATCTTGCCTTAGCAAAGAACAAAATCCATCACTAACAACTTGAATTTCATTGCTAAATGGGTATAACGAAGGACTACCGATGAACTATGTCCATTGCTAAAGTGGTGATCGATAAACAAAATAATGACAACTTTAGTGTTTTTGTTGTTAAAAATAGTGACAGATCTACGACGATAATCTATAGCAAAAGTGGTGTCGCAATTCACGTGAATATAGTGACAAATGATATATTAGTGATCGATATATTATATCATTAATTTTGTCACTCTATTGCCGATAGTTGAACAATGAAAGTGTCCATCGTTGGCTTTTTTTAGTGACAGACACCTATCCGTTGCTATCTTTGCAAGTATAGTGATGGACAATAGGTTTCATCGCTAATTTTTTTCAAATTTGTTTAATTTTTACATTTAATGGATATATATTAATAATTGCATATTTGTTTCAATATTTATTATTAAGATGTATGCATTTAATGAATATATATTAATAATTGCATATTTATTTAAATATTTTATGTTATTGTAAGGATGAAATATCAAAAATAATACTATTATTGATAAATAAATATCTCAACGTATAAGAAAGTCTAAATAAAAAAAATATCACATAATATATGTATAAAGTACATAAAAAAAATAAAGTAGATAAGTACAAAAAAATTAAATTGATATTTTAGTAGGATCATCCGGATGCACATTAGTAGGGGGTGACTAATCAGAGGGAGTACAAGCAACTAGAATCTGAGTGCCACAGGTCAACTCCACAATGTGACAATGCATCTCATGCATTTGCTGCCTCTGCTCCTCAAACTTATGCTTAAAAGACAACCTTTGCTCATCCATCCACATCTAAAAATCATGTTGAACCTCTTGAATCATGGAAGCTTGCAGGTCCGCATCAATTATCAGATGAGAAGTAGCAGTCGACGCAGACTGACTAAACAATGAAGGTGCAAGTTAACCCATGCTGTAAACGTGCCTCTTCTTCTGTCAACTTGTAGCCTGGAAGAATATCTCCTTCTTATTGGGCTGACGTGGCTCTAAGGAGCCCTACTCAAGCTAAGTAGCTTTCTCATATGAAGAGTGGTAGTTATCCTATAATTTAGTGAGAAGTGAAATAAAATTTAACTAAAAATAATTAAATAAATAGAATTAATTATTAATGAACATGAAATATTAAATGATTCATCTCAGTAAAACTTATAGCTACACCTATAGACCGTTGATTGATGTATTGTTGGTTCTTGTGATGAATGTGTGTATGCTCAAACGCCTCAAAACATGTAGTATCATGGCCTAATTTTTCACTCGAAAAATAAATAAATTTTATAAATATAGACAAATATATAATAAACGTAAGTAACATATTAATTAGAAATATGTAAAACATACTTACTAGACATCTACGATGCTCGACCATAGATATGGAACCCCTAGTATGGCGGGAGGAACCAAAACTAGGACCGTTTGTCTCACTAAGTCAATATAGAGACGCTTGCGTACTAAGCTCCCTAAACTCTAATGTGGACCATGCAACCTATTAGCTATCCCATACAGTCTCTGGAATGCTCGCAGGTCATCTACCACTCTGTCTCCATCTAGAAAAATTGTCAGTGTAGCGTGTAGCAGCTTGATGCTTCCACCCACTCCTAATCTCGGCATCTAGTGACAGATCCCAAGTAAAAAACTTCTACAAACACAATGAACATAATTGATTAGAATAGTGCTTGTAAATAAATAAAATTATTATTCATTTATACCTAAAACTCCTCCCAATAAAACTCTTGTGTCGCTTGTGGAACATGCTTCCATGCATTGCCAGAAGGCTCTAAGCGAAGTAAAAAAAAAATCTTGGAGATCCGAGCAGAATAAGCATTGCCTGAAATGAAACTGTTGTTTATGCAACAAAGAATAAGTTAGTAAGTGATAATAACTACAAAACATGAAAAAATAACATACATTATACAAATTATATATTAAGTTATATATTGTAATTTGAAAGACTTGGAAATCCAAACTTATTAAAAGGAAATAAAAATTAATTGAAAAAAAATTAAGTTACACACCATCCATCGATGAGATGGAGCTGGACTTAGCCAATACCAGGTTGGATGCCTGATGCGACTAATGATGGCGTAGTCATTGTCTCATCCACATCCGATGGTGTAAGCGGTACTGATAAGGACGGTGGTGGAAGTGAGGACGGTGGTGATGACGTCATAGGGTGCAATGGTGCAAGTGAGGATGGCAATAATGATGTCTTAGGTGCTAATAGTTGCATCAATGGAACATAGGGTGAACGTTGTGAACCTCGACCTGTTATCCCTCACCCAGAAGCATCTAAATCAGATCTACTACCCCTCTGGGTTCTACTAGTATCATTGCCCCTCCCCCTCATGATGTAGACATTGCCCCTCCCCCTCATGATGTATACATGTATAATAATAACTAAAAAAAATATATAACTATAAAAAAGAAGTGGATCATTTTAACAACACATACACAACAAAAAAAAACATTGATTACCATAAACATAATAATAAAGACAAATAAAAATCATACGTATACTAAGTACCTCTAATCAGTTTCACTATTTGCATCATTATACAAAGCCTCTTCCTTATTAATTTCTACATCATCATCATCTGATTCTAACTCTATCTTTACTTCATCTTCTAATTCAACATTGTCATATTCAATTTCAATTAATTCACCATTTGGATTATTCAAGGATCTAGATTCTTCATCCTCTATAATTGTAATTATATGATCATCTATATAATTCTCTTAGAAGGCTAGTACTACATGATAATTTGTAGTTATTACAAATATTTCTAAAATTTGGACTTGTCCTCTAGCTTTAGTTTTACATACAAGCAATCACTCGAATCACACCTTAAACTAGGGTAATTGCAATAATAAACCTGACACACTTGCATTGCCAAAACATAGCGCTCATACTTATTGAAACTGCTTTTTCGATTTAACTTGACAACTTTATATTTTGAATGAGCTTTAGTGCCCAAGTTGGACTTCAGATTAAACCACTCACACTTGAATAAGACGATTCTCTTAATTGGCAATTTCAGATACTTCAACTATATAACTTCAATAAACTGATCATAATAGTGGCTTGCTTCTACATCGTAATTAGTGCCTTTTATACAAACACCCCTATTCGTGGTAGTTGTATGAAAACCATGTCTTTCCGTGTGAAATTTAAATCCATTTACATAAGACCTTAGATAAGACGTCACCATTCATAATAAACCTTTTGCTAGATCTTTTATGAATTTATTTAAGATGTTATGTGATGGATCATGCTCCTAAAATAAATACCCATCAATTTAGTAACAAACAAATTTAATTTCAACGTACGTATAAATGCATATGAACATAAATAATGGAATCTTGATACTCACGTATATGTCAAACTAAGATGCAAATTCATTTTCAAGTTTAGCATCAACTTCATGATTAGTAATGTGTGGTTGGTATTGCTTTAACTTGTCAACATAAGTTCTACAAGGGAAATAACCTATATGTATGAACTTAACAAATTGATATATGAAAACAAACAAACTTATTTACTACTTACTTAATGAATGGTTCCACTTCTGTGCAATTCAATAAATTGTAGTATTGAGCAACCTTATATTTTTGATATGTCAGGAATCTCATTTTTTCCTTTCCAAATGCGCAACTGAGATGTGTAAATATTAAAAGATTTTCTTCATAATCTTCCACCACATCTTAAGACTGGTCATCATTGCAAGGCACTTTTTGATGCCTCAAGCTCACATGATCTTTAAAGTGATGTGAATAAAACAATGATGCTTCTTTCACTAAATATGCATTGCATATTGAACCTTTAACTTTGGCTTTATTTCGCATGTTACTTTTCAGCATTCAAAGGTACCTATGATATTGATACATATGAGATAGTGTATGTACACAAATCAAAATAAATTGTGAAATCCACTTATATCAACTATAAATTACCTTTCAAATAGATACGTCCATTGACATTGCACTGGATCAGCTATCCTTGCTTCATAAGCTAGATGAATTGGGAGACGTTCCGTTGAGTCTAAGAAGCTTAGAGGAAATATATGCTCCAGTTTACCAAGAATGATATGTATCTCTTCCTCAAGTCGTTGCATGTCCTCAATGCTTATGACAATAGTACTTAGGTCCTTAAAAATAGGCTTAATTCTACTAAGGCCTTCAACACATTTCCCGAAAGTAGTTCATGAAATGTAATTGGTATCAATCGTTGTATGAATACATGACATTCATGGCTTTTCATCCCAAAACAACTTCAATTTTTTCATATGCACACATCTAGCCATATTTGATACATACCCACTAGGAAATCTAAGATTCTTTACCTATTCACAACTTCTTTCGCCCGTTTATCTAATGTGTAACAAACTTTAGGATATTTTCCTGTTACTCCATTCCAACTCATGACAACAACAATATTGACTCAACTTCTATCGAGATTTATTTATGTCTTTCGTATTTCCTTCCACACTCATGACAGTATTAAACACATTATCGAAAACATTCTTATCTATAAGCATTACATCGAATTATGTTAAATCAAGTTCATACTCTAATAGGGCAAATCCCAAAAGATGCTTTTTTCCCTCCATCCATAAGTTCTACATAATGGACCATTTATCTCATCAACATCTAGTTTAGTGAATGTCTTAACGCCCAACTGATTTATCTCGTTCAATATGTCAACTTAGTTTGGATAGGTGGTGGACCTTTAGTCACTGTTTTATTCTTAATGAACAATATTTTGTTCTTTCAATATGAATGATCTTCTTGTAAAAACTTTCTATAATTGTCAAACCACGACTGCTTTATTCTTTCAAACAAAGTAAAAGCATCAGAATTCTCCATGTAATATGAACAAGCTAACCTTCTAGTATTATACTACCTTAACAACATTACATATGCAGGAAAATCACTTATTGCCCACATAAGAGTAGCCCGCATCTGAAAATTTTATTTCTTTGAAATATCATATGTTTGGACACCTTTGTGCCACAACTATTTGAGTTCTACAATAAGTAGCTGTAAAAACACATCCAGTATATCCTTAGGATTTTGTGGCCTAAGTACTAACATCGATAATAACATATAAGCATCCTTCATACATAACTATAGTGGTAAATTATACTATGTGACAATTATGGGCCATGAAGAATATTATTGTCTCAATTTACTGAAGGGTTTAAACCTATATGTGCAAAGACCTAATCAAACATTTTGAGTTTTCACTGCAAAATCTGGATATGTTTGATTGAAATGCTTCTAAGCAGGAGAATCTGAGCAATGAAACATGACACTCTTTTCAACCTCATGCTCAATATGCCAACACAATTTGTAGCTATTGCTTTTGATGCATACAATCTTTACAATCGAGGGGTTAAAGGAAAATAAAATAACATCGTTTATCACCTTCGCTACAAGGGCTTTGTACTGAACATGACCACAAAATTTGCAATTGGTCAATTCACTGTTTTCATGCCAATAAATCATGCAACCATTGTTACAACAATGAATCTTTTTAATTGGTAGTCCTATACCTTGCACTAATTTCTTCGTGCTATAGAAGTTATTAGGTATCAAACTATTATTCTTTGTAATCTCTTTCATTATTCTAACCATGTCATCAAAATTTTGTTCTGACATATGGTGTTTTCATTTCATGTACATCAATTAGGATACAAACAACAACTGCGAATGCCTTGGACAACCCATATACAAGTCCACATCTGCAACCCTAAGCATGTCATAAAACTTCTGAGCCTCTGGATTTGATGATTCCTCCATCTTAATGGGATCAAAATGAGGACATTTTGCATCTCATACCATTGTTTGATATGGATTCGATGATTCAACCCTTTTTATTGCATTAGCTTGATCATGGAATGCATTGGCATTATCTCCCTCAGTGGTTTCTCCATGTAGAGTCCACATATAGTAATTAGGAACAAAACTATTTTTGTACATATGAAGGTTAACATCATCCCCTTTCAAAAATATGCGATTTTGACATTTACGATGGTTACACTGACACCTAATCTTGTTCCTATCATTTTGTTCTAGGTGAATGCATACAAATTCAGTAAAATTTTTCATCCCACTCGTATAATATGTATTCAACAGATCATCCTTAAGCCTCTTCTGCATTCATTCTCTATTGGGACTCATTTTTCCTTCCTATGAGCAATACATCAAAAATACATATAAATAAAATTTTCTTTCAACTATATTATGACTTCTTATAACTCCATTTATATATTAATAGGAAGGCACCTACTCATTCAGAAATGCAACATTTGATGACCATGAACATATGCAATATATTCATCAATATGTAGAAATTTTGGTAACATCTCCCTATAGTTCTCCAAATGCATAATATACAAAAAAACACTCAATCATAAGACGTACACCATTTTAGTGTTATTGCATGAATCAACACTTATTTCATTATACATCTAGAGAATAGCAGGGGATACTATATACTTTCTACATATCAATGAAAACACTTGTATTTATTGGTTTATATATAAACATCGCATTTCTAAATTGTTCGACTTGAATAATTTAGTGTTGTCTAACCATATCTAATGAGACAAACACTAAATGAGATTCTAAGACTTATATGACTAATAGCTGTATATTTATGAATATACATTTACTAGTGTCATGCTTAATCATACTTAAAATACTAATGATATTTTGATAGAGTTTTCTCTAAAACTTGGACTAGTCATCCTGTTAAAAATAACATATATATATATATATATATATATATATATATATATATATATATATATATATAAACAATGTACAACTCAATCATATATACATTTTTTTTATACAATCTAAAAAATTCTTCATTCCCATTTCTCCTCGAGTCACTAAATACCTGGTATATCACAATATCAAAGCATCAATACTTAAAAAATTAATACTTAACATAAAATACAAATTAGAATCTTTAAAATTTTTACCTTATAATATTATTGATTTATTTTATTCCTAACAAGGTATGATCCTTTCATAATGTTAATTTTTAGAGTTGGTAATTCTTTCTTTAAGGAATTTCATTCTTTTTGTTTCAAAATGTTATTGTGGCTTTTATGATCAATCTCATTTCGTACTTAGGATTGTCAAACTTTGTCTCTTCATAGTTATCTTATTATGAAAACAGGTTATTCAATTCTCTGTCTTTCAAACTTATCTTTTCAATATGTTCATTTATGTCTGTTATTATCATCTTTTGTGGATTATCAAACTTTGTATGGTTAGTTTATCTTATTCCTAAAAAGGTTTTTTATTTAACTATCTGCTGGACTAGGATGGTTAATCCTAAGTCTTGGACCTCTTTTGATCTTGACAAAGGAGATTGATCAATCCTAATGTTTCCATTAAGTGTTATTTTATAGAATTAAGTTAGATTTTCAAGTGGAAGTTGGATGGAGTTCATAATCTTCAAGAAGGCAAAGTTCATCCAAATTCACGGTCAGTAACTTCTAATTTGTGATCGTGACTTAGCTCAAGAACAAGATGAAAGTAGGCCAGAAGAATTCGCGGGCATCATCGCTGCTATGACTCATCCATAGATGGGAGTGTCTAAGTCACAAACGAATTCGCAGTGACTATCATGCCTTAGTCGTGACCGTGAATTTCATAGTAACTGAAGAGGGAACCAAGTCCATAATCACAATGTGTCAATTGTCCCAGATATCCATTGAAGAACAAAATTCACGAGAGCGACATTGTGGGTAGTGACTGCTATTCATGAAGATGAAAATTCTCCTTCAAACAGAAGAATTCGCATCCTAAGTCGCGCTCTATACAAGGAAAAATCGCGACCATAACTTTTGTGGGCAGTTAGAAAGCAACAATTATATTTTTTTGATGGACCAATATGGAGATGACACGTGGACTAACTGTTAGACACAAACGAGGTTTTTCATTGCAATTTTGGCTCTCGTATGGAAATTGAAATGTCGCAATGTCAAATTCTCAGTAGCGACTACGACTCTCGCTTGTCATGCAATTAATGTAGAATCTGCCTAACATGATTTGGAGATTTAATGAGCTTTATAGTATAACGTCTCTTTGGTGGATATGAGCTATAAATACTCCATCAAACAGATGTAAATGTAAGAGAATTTATTAACTTGTAACAAAACTCTTGCAAAGGTTTCGTGAGAGCCTGTAAAAACACTTAAGAAAGGTTTTAGTGTGAGCTTGTGAAAACACTTGAGAGAGGTTTTAGTGTTAGCCTTAGAAAACACTTGTAAGAAAGGTTATTGTGTGAGCCTTGAAAACACAAAGCATAAAAGTTAGGTGTGAGCTTGGAAACACCATTTTGAGTGAGTAAAACACCCAATTATAGAGAATTGGGGAGTAGACGTAGGGTTGATTTATATTCGAACCACTATAAATCTTTGTGTCTTCTTTCTACTCTTCCTTTATACTCATTTTAATTTTTATTTAAACACCAATTCAACCCCCTTTCTTGGTGCCTAGGGCCAATACTATCTTTTGGATAATTTCACTTTTTATTTCTTTATATTCTTTGTGTCTTTCTGTTCATCTTATTAAATTATTTTTTATTCTAACACTGACCTTATGTCTTTTTTTATTATATTAATCATAAAAGGGTCAATATGTTCTATGTTTTTATGGTTCTTTCATTTTTTTTATTCCTTTATATACTTTATATCTTTTATTATTATAGTATTCCTTTCTTTTACAATTATGATTTGTAAAAAGAAATGTTATGAATTTCGTGTCTTTTACAATATCTTAGGACTAAAAAGGAGTAACACATATTTTGAGCCAACATAAATAACAAGCAAAAACAAAATAAATAGATACTTCTATAGTTATTCAGTAAATCATTAATCCCTAGTTCTCCTTGGATCACTAAATACCTAACAAATCACACATCAAACATCAATCATTAAGTATAAAATTACCTAATAATCCACTAGCATTTAAATAAAAGCTTTATAATACACAAAAGCATTATACAATCAAATCAAAATTTGAATTAATAGGCAAACAATAGAAAGACTTATCACAACTCGCTCACAAACACTATAGATTGAATAATTCAATTTACATCTACATTTTCTCAGTAAATCCTTCACCCCCAGTTCTCTTCGGGTCACCAAATACCCAACAAATCACACATCAAACATTAAACATTAATTATAAAATAAAATTACCTAATAATCCACTAGCAATTAGATAAAAGCTTTATAATACACGAAAACATTATACAATCAACTCAAAATTTGAATTAATAGGTGAACAATAATAAAACTTATTACGATTCATTCACAACTACCATAAATTACATAGTCCAATTCACACTTCTACATTTTCTTGGTAAATCCTTTGTCCCTAGTTCTCCTTAGGTCACAAAATACCTAACAAATCACATTAAATGACAAACTCCAATAATAACTAATAATAATGACACATACTTGGTTGTCACAAAAAGTATCCAAATAAAAAATGTAATCAACTAACAAATCTGCAAGCATTTAAGCTCATAACTGAAAGCCCAATAGAGATATATTTGCAAAGAGCTTCAATTTAACTCAAAATACTAGATTTGAAAGATATATTAACTTAATATACTTTTGAAAGTTAATGAATAAATTAAAAATCAAAATTGTTATATTACCTATATAAAAATATACGAACTAAATGCATAAAAATTTCACTTGTAACAAATAACAACATCTTGGAAATGAATCTCTTTAAATCAAATAGGACTTTATCATTCTAAAACTTTATTTTTATGTATTTTATTTCAAACTTGATGTTAAATTTATTTTAAAATCGAAAATTGGACTTATTATTTAAAGTTGATTTATTAAACTAATTACCTTAGTCATAACAACGATCAACAAACTGCCTTATCTTTTTTTTTTTTAGTAGAAATGGAGCTACAAAGCTATCCTATCAATTGTACCCATGTGGCACAGGACTATTAGTTTGAGTATAAACAAAGGTTTTACATATTTTTTATTTTCATAGTTGGGTCCATTTGAGTTCTTTAACTAATTAGTTTAGGCACGAAGCAAAAGCATCAACTTGATTATAGTTTGATAGGCATAAGGTGAGATTGTAGTACCCTGAAGAGCAAAGAAAACTAGGACAGGATCTATTCCACTAATTCATTTTAAAGTTAGACAAGGGAGAAGTTTTTGTTTAGTGAAATGTAGTTTAATCTAAATCCAAAACCTAACACATTTTTTCATAGTTTATTTAAGATATCTTCAAAGTTGTTACCCACTTTCCATCTCTAATCCCCTAACACAAGGAAATTAGCTTTACTTTATAGAATTATGTTGTCCTATTTATTCTCAAGTTTAATTAGTGCCTCTTACTTTTGACCAAAAAGGCAAAGCATGCATTTGTTGTTGAATTTGTAACTCAATGCATCGTGATCCAACACACCCAGTAGCTAACGTCTTGTTAATATATTTATATTACCTCTCACAAATGCTCTACTTTATACTTTCACTAATCATACTCAAATTTGAAATCAAATTATGGATATGAAGAACTAATTATACTCAAATTTTATAATTTTAAGGTAAAATCTATGTATATGATTATCTAAAATTTAAAATTTGAGAGATAATGTCTACAAAAATAAAAGATAAGGAAAATGGATTATTTGTCTCAAATATGAATGATACATATTTATATATTTATTCCCATTTAACTATATAATATAATCTTAATAATAATTGAGTTTCCTAAAAAAAAAACATCTGAATAGTTGAATGTTTGTCATATAGTATAACAAAGGAAGAAAAAAATCTAAATGAAAGACATTTTTTTCTAAAAAGGTAATACCTCTTTTTAAAAAAATATATAAAAGGGGTTCTAGAATTTTCAACATTAACTCATCTTTTATAAACATTGATTTTGTTTAACAACATAAGTATCCAATATTTTTAGGGGATTCATTAAAAAAATAATTATAAACAACATGATGCAAATGTTAAAAGATTAATTACGATTAATGATTCATTAGAATCATAAAATTGTGAATTTCATCAAAATTAAAATCTAATTAATAAAAAAAACTCTTAAAATTTGCAGTATCTATTAAACAACACTTACAACATTCAGAGTTGGTGAGAGAGACACTAAGGTTGCGTTTACTTTTAGAAAACAATTCCAATTTTGCAGAAAATTTTTCATGTGAAACTAGAAAATATAGACTTTGTGTTTACTTTGGACTCTTTTACACTAATTTCATTTGAAAACTTTTTTTTTTTGTTTTCAAAATTTTAATAGAAAATGGAAAATAAAATTTCTTTATTAAAATTCAGAGTGAAACTCCTGAGTTTTCACTTGAAAACACGATTACAATGTCTTTTTATTATTATTATTTTTTATATATCTCTCATGTACTCTATCTAAAACAAAACTTGGATATATTTTCTTCTCCATCTGCAAAGATTCCTTACAATCCCTAGAGCATCTAAAGCCAAATAGATTTGGGCATCTCTTCTTTTTTCTCTATTTCTTATTTCAAATTCATGTTTTTGTTATTTTTTATTATTTCTATTCTATGTAAAGCTTTTTCTTTTTGGCTTTTTTTGTCATCACTTTCATCATTCTACCCATTGTCATACAGATACATTGTCTTATAGGAAGTTTATAGTCAACTACCAATAAAAAAAAGCCTAATAAGATTCACTTTCAATAATTAAAGCTCGAAATAAGTTTTAGATGAGAACAAGTATACACAATTTTTGTTTTCAAAAAATGGAAAATAGTTTTCAATTTCTAACAAGTAAACAAACCCTAATCCCTAAATACACCCTGATAACATATTAGTAATATGTCCTCTAACACACAACTAGAATTCAATATAAACTTTCCATGCTATAAAATTCAATCCCAAAAAACTGCACCAACATCAAACAATCTAAATTGCAAATAATGACAAAAGAAGATGAATATGGAGAATCAAATGTTTAAATCTTGAAACATCAAAATAAGAAACTCAAAGTAAAAATCCAAAGACAACATATGGGTTCATTCAAAACAAAAAATAATTTTTAACAAAATATAGAAATGTGCAATCAGAAACCCAAACCCACCCTCATTAGTCTCTTTAAAATGCAAAATCAACAGAAATCCCTAATGAATAGAAACCAAAATCAATATAAATCAAACTTGAATTTTTAGGCAGTGGAACAACAACAATCAAAGACTTAAATAGAATCCTTAATTCCTAAATTAGCCAAAATCAAACAAAAACAATCCCTAATCCCAAATTAGAAACCCAAATCAAGCAGATTTAAATATAAAGAGAGAAAGAGACAATAAAAACCCAAATAACAAATTTTTAATCGCATTTAAATTACAAATTTAAATAACAAAAAATAGAGGAAATTGCAAATTATTTTAATCATTATAAAAACCCTAATTTAATCCAAACATATAATTACTTAAATTAGAGAATGCAATAGGTAGAATAACATACCACTAATTGAAAATTACAGTAGGCAATGGCAGCGATAGCTTCAACATCAGCAACAACAACATCTTGTTTCCCTCGACTTCTTTGATATCTAGAGTTTATAAGGAAGATGGGTTCAAAATCAAAGGAATAGATTAATAGAGGGAAGGGATCAAAAGAGGGATAATAAACAAAGAAGGAAATGGATAATAGAGATAGAGAGAGAGAGAGAGAGAGAGGAATCACAAATTGTGAACTAAAATGAGAGGCCATAGGTATAAGGATGAAACATAGTAATGGACCTAATATGTCACTAATATTAAGTGAAATGACTGTCGTTTCGCTTAATCAGATAGATCCAATCTGTCGCTAAGTTAAACTTAATCAGATGGATCCAATTCACCGTTAAGTTAAAGTTATAATATAATAATAGATTTTTGTTTATTAACATAATAAATATTGACAAAATCTAAGTCCTTCACTAAAATCCATTGGCATTTCCTCACTTTGCCCTTGTTATAATTGGCGCCACCTAATGATGTGCAAGATAGTGAAGGATTCAACTTTTGTCACTAAGCTTTCATTACTAACCTTCACTAATCCATCACTAAAAACCTCTATTGGTCTTCCCTCATTAAGTTGTCACAAATTCTTTGGTAATTAACTATGGATTTACATTTGTTGCCATTTTATCTTTTTCTTATAGTGTCGATTCAATGACTCTTTAATATCATATCATTCATATATACCTCAATTGTCCTACTAATCTTATCTTTAAACATGTAGTTGACTAGACTTTAATAGGTAGGTCCTACATTCTTGAGACCAAAGGGCATGACTTTGTAAGTGTCCTCATGTATGACAAAGCTCACCTTTTTTGCATCTAGTATAAACATCTAAATCTAATGGTATTCTACAAACCTATCATTGAAATTGTATAGCTCGTATCCAGCAGTAGAGCCCACCAATTGATTTATATTGGGTAAAGGATAACTGTCTTTTAGACAGACTTTGTCAAGATCTATAAAATCAACATGCATCCTTTATTTTTTGTTCAACTTCTTAACTAACACCATATTAGCTAGCTATTTTAGGTATTGTACCTCTTAAATGAAACCAACATGGTGTAGTTTACACACTTCTTTGGCAATTACCTTTAGGCACTCAAGCTTGTGGTTTTTTCTCTTATGCTTGACTCGTTTAACCAAGTGATGTTGTTCAACTTATGGGCAATGAAAAGGATCGATCACAATGATGTCTAAAGGGGAATGCATGTAGAGTTTCTAGCAATGTCGAGCTGATATCCTTTTTCCATAGGCTTGGTAATTTATATTTCAATATTGAGGGTTCATCCTTCATTAATAGGTAGAGGCTTTAAGTCTACTGCAAGCTCAGCTATCTTAGGAGTGTCATATAGGGCAAAGTTTAGTGGCTCGAAGGATACAAAATGGTTCACCTGAGAATGTTCATTTAAGTTTTGCGGGCTACCTTTTGATCTCCTATTACTACTATTACACCTCGTTTGGTAGGAATCTTCATAATTAGATATCTGATGCAGGTGCAGGTTGCAGTGTCATACAAATTGGCTTTTCAATAATGGTGTTGTATGCAAAGGGAATGTCTACAACCATCCACATAGCCTTGAATTTCTTTGTGACATCTATGTCTCCTAACTCCATGTTTACCTCTATAGAGCCCATTACATCAACCTTGGTTCCTCCCAGACTAGTCAGAAGAGTTTGAACTGGATGCAACTTCTTAAAGTCTTGATTGAGTACTTTATAGGCTTTGGCAGTCATCATGTTGATCAAGCTGCCATTATCTACCAAGATTCATTTGACTAGGAAATCTTTGATCTAGCACTGAACCACTAGACCATTTGCATAAGGGATACTCAGCTTTCTAACAATTATAGAGAAAAAGGTGATGGATTAGAACATTGACTCTTTTATATTCTCTTTGTTGTTCACAGAGTATACTTACTGAATTTGCCTTTTCATTACAATAAAGTTATCCCCTCCTATACTCTTCCAGCTATGACATCAATCACCCTCACACACTCTTGATTATTAGACATTTTATCTTTGTGTGCATCTTCTTGTTAGAGCTCATGCATATTCTCTTATAGGGCCACTCATTTTTTGAACTTGTTGAGTTCACTTTATTGGACCATTCTCTCAATTTCATTATTTAAATCCTTACACTCTTTTATATCATTCTTGTTATCTTTGTGAAAACTACAGTACTTATCCTTATTCTTAGTGGTCGAGCTCTTTAGCGGATGAGGATAACAGATCTTTTCTCCTGATCTTTTAATCCAATTGTGGACTTCACTTCTGCTTACTACAAGTGGCGTATAGTATTAAGTCAAACTACTCCCTAAATCACCATGGCTCAGTTATGAATCACCCTTCCTAGTTTGATTCGTATTGCTTCAGCTGTCTCCTCATCTCTTCTCACCTTTCTTCTTGTATGGATTGTACGAGTAGGTCCATAGGTTGTCATCCAAGCAAATGAGCTTGTTGCTCTTTTCCATCAACTCTTAAAATTTATTAGGGGTACCAATTTTGAGGAAATTAAAGAACCCTTGATTCTTACAGTTCCTAATCATTACACCCACCATAACTTGGTGATTAAGGTTATTAATTTATATGGATACTTTATTAAACTTAGCCATATGGTTACGTAATGGCTCTCCTTATTCCTTAACAACCTCATGTAAATCAAAAGAGATTTTTACTTAAGGATGGCCAACACAAACCTTGTTGTGAATAGTTGAGACGTTGAGTGAAACTATAAATGGAGCCATGAACTAGATCTTGAAACTAGTCATGTGCTTTATGGTGGTAGAGAAGATCTTACATAACAAGTATCCGAGTAGTTGTAGAGCTCTAGTTCAGACCTAAATTTATAGAGTTGGCTCTGAGGATCAGTTATCCCATTATAAATGTCAATCAAGTGTAGCTTGAACTTGTAAGGCATCGACTCATTCCTTACTTTTACAGCTAGAGGGTTATGATCATAAGAATGATAGTTAAAGGTGACGTGCTTTTTACCTTATGTCCACTTGACAGCTTCCATAACCTTTTTTTGAAGGTCGCCATCATCCCAGTACATGTTTTCCATACACATAGCTCGACTTTCCATTAGCTTGTATGAGGATTCACCTGCCTCATTGCAAGTTTCTAAGTGTTAGGTCTTATGCTTCTTTTAAACTAGATCTTTTGCCATTTGGTCTTATCGAGGTGATAGGATTGATAGCCTCTGTTGCTCGACAACTGGGGTTTGAGGGGCAAAGGGTTCCTTGTATAAAAGTGTTTGCTCAATTCTCTTTGATGCTGTTGCAAACTCTGCACAGGCAATTTTAAGTTTGGCAATAACCTAAAGGCCATGGTTTAGTGTGTCAATGAGACTAAAGGCTTGATTCTCCTGTATTGCTAGAGGAGTGAGGATTAGGGGGTTTGCTTTAGGTATGTTTTCTAGGACGTTAGACTGGTTATGGGTTTACGAGGTCTTTAGGTTATTAAGAAAAGCTAAGGTTGAAGGTCTAAAAAGTTGTTATAGTAAGTCCACGCTTACTATACCAATAATGTTACAAGGCTTACCGCAGAGGTTAATTTGGCTAGGTCTTCTAGTGTTGAGATGGTTTGTTAGGACGTTTTTTATTTAGTTCTTAGAAGACAACAATAATGAAAGGGGTATCCAGCCGATTTTTGAAAGCTCACTCTGATGCTTAAGTTAGCGATCTACAGAAAATGAAAGTGAATGAATGTAAAGTGTAAGAAATATTTAGTGAGGCCTTTTATATAGAGGCTAGAATAGCTTATTTCCTTATTGGAGTATGACATGAATTCTTTCCTACTTAAGAGTATTATTTCCTAATGAGCACCAACTTCTTGATGAGTAAACATTACTTTATGATTAGGATGAGCCTTGGGTTGGGTATCCTTATATGGGTCAAGCCATGCTAGCCTGTGAACCTATAGACCTTATTTTGGGCTGAGCTTGCTACCTTGTTATAGTTTTTTAGGTCGAGTTGGGCTTTATATGTAGCTGGGCCTAGCCCATCTTTACTTATATCTATATGCAAAGAGCATATACATATGCATAGGGCACACATAAGAGATTTTCAAGTAAACATATGATTTTCTTCATCTCCCATTTTGGATTTTAGGCTTAAGTGTTTCAACAAGGTCCCAATCTCTTTTCCTTAGGTTTCCCTCATCTTAACCAAGGTTTAGTCATGTTTTTTTTGTTTTATATTGTAGGTTTATTTTTCCTAATCCCTATAGGCAGTTTTAACCTTACTGGCCATATATTTTATGTTTACACTTTAAAATCAAGTTCACTCCTCCAATATTTTCCTCTTAGACTGACTAGGGGCCAAGTTTTAATTACATTTTATACCTTAAAGAAAAGCGCTTTGTAGGTTATCATCACTAGGCTACCATAACAAAGATTGAGTATAAAAATTTAATATTTATAATATAGCACCAGATTTATAGATAAATAGTATATTGATTGTATGATTTATTTTCTTGTATGAAATTTTAGAGAAAAGATAATATATTCTCTTGAATTTATTATGACATGAATAAAACTCATTATATGTGATAGTAGCTATGTTGTATGAAAACTTCAGTTGGGTAACATTTTTGCATTTCGAGCATGTTTCCACATTTCAAAAACTTTGTTTTTTTCATATTTTTTCACCTATATTTTTATAACATTTCATTTCTCTATGGCACATTTTCCATTTTTCTATTTCTTTGTTTGCTCACGTTTCCATTTTTGTGCTACATACGATATTAGTATAGTAATCTATTGATTAATGCTTAATATAAATGTTGCTCTATTAATACCATAAATGCAGGTACTGTAATTATCTGACTATTAATGCTTTGGTTTCCCGTAATGCCTCTTTTAAGACTATACAACCGCTTGACCATTGTAGATCATCAAGGTGAGGTGTTTCTTCGCATCATCCTTTATGCTCCTCTAATTGTTGGGTGGTTATCAATATGCAAGTGGAAGGTGTTAGATTATTTAGACACAAATCACTCAATACCTATCAGAATTAATAAATAAATAAAAGAAAAAATAACTACAAGAGATTAGGTAATTTATCCCAATAGTAATTAAACTATAACCAAAATTTATTATAGTTAATAAGGATTAATTTTATTCAATTAGGCGACTTAAATATAATTATTATTTCAATTAATATAATCTAGTCAAATTAAGAATTTTAGGTCATCAATTTGTCGATTTTATGAAATTAAAATTGATTTATCATATTTTTGTTATTTATTGATAGGTCTTATGCAATTATGAGATTTTAATTTAACCAAATTATATTCATTGAAATAATATTATGAGATTTTAATTTAACCAAATTATATTCATTGAAATAATAATCATATTTAAGTGATTTGATTGAACAAAATTGATTTTTAGTGATCATAATAAAATTTTTATTATAGATTAATGACTATTAAGATAAATTACCTTGCATAAGGCAATTGTTACATGCACAATAACTTCCGCAAGTTAATGTCTTTATGGTTTAAAAGATATACAAGAAGAGTGTGAAAAAAACATACAATTTTTAATAGTAAAAGGAACACAATTGTTTAATATTCTGTGTTAAAAAAACTTGTGACAATTGAAAATAATCTATCTGTAATTGTCCTCTGAATAACTAATGGTATAAATTATTTGATTTGGTGATTTTTTGCTACATCAAGTTAGTAGATTTGTTTAATCTATTAAGGTATAGAAAGGTTGCAGGATGAACAGCCATTTCTTGAACATGTATATGCATTCTTTATACCAATACCGATGCAGTTGTTACACTTTCTTCTAGCATTTTTTTTTTTTTTTCCAAATTCTAGGAGAATCCTGAATGCAGGGGCTTTGCTCAGGTTTGCCAGCACTCCTAAGGGCCTTCCAACAACACTATTGCACTTGAAGCTAGAACCAAGAGCAATTTGCCAAATTCTGTCCTCTCTCTTTATCCTTGCATTTGCATCTAAGTAAGCCAATTCATACCACATATTACGGCTGGAAGTGTTCCCAAATCGCTTCAAAGTTTTTCACGATGCCTCCATGTGGTCTTCACTAAGCCCCAAGTTGTTCTGAAATTCATCCAGTACAATTTTGCTTGTTGCCAATATGCATACATGCTCGAAAGCAAGCTTGTAATCAGGAATGTAAGGCTTGGTCTTTCTGTTGAATAGCAAGTTGATGACGAGATGGACTTGTTCTGATACAGGGAGAACTAGAGGGCCTGAGGTCATGATGTTAGCCTGTAAAGCATGACTTGCAACCTCAATGACATCTTTGCTAACAAAGAGACCTTGCCTTCCTTCTTTGTCTTCTTTTAGATATATGCTTTTGTAGCTTCTGTTATCCAGGCCCTCGTGGGTTCAAGCCAGCTGCATTCAACACTGAAACAACAATAAGCAGCAATATTGATAACTGACAACTTCAATCCGATCTCACAAGCTAGAGGTAGTATACCTCTGTTAGTTCATACTTGGAGCGCCGCCAGTCATGGCGGCAACTAGACAGAAGCATGGCTGCAGCCCCCATTCTGAAGAAGACGTTAGAAAGGAGCATGTCAAGATCATTTCCAGTGTGCCATGCATAGCTCACTACGAAGGCATATGAGGCAGGATTGGCATTCAAAAGGTCTTTGGCTAGATCAATAGTTATAACACCAGCAGCAGATCCCATACCACCAAGATTGAAACTAATTATATTATGCCTGAGCTTATGATGATTTATCACCATTGCTGGGAGTGATGGGTAGTATTCAGGATCCCACAGTTGACAACTAGAATTTTAATGTCCTCAGCCTGTATTTTTGTGGTGGCCAAGAGGTCATCTACAGCTCCAAACATCACCATTGCTGCTTCTTCTTGCCCATCCTCAAGCGCCGTTCTCTGGACAGACTGGAAAACAACTCTTGGCATGTTGACAATCAATACCAGTGCTGGTGCAGTAAGGAAATAAATGCCAAGTAGATAAGCATACGTATCAACTGCAGGTTTTTAGCACTACATAGCTGGTGCGTGTGGGAAAATCTTGTGTTGTATATAGTTATTATATCATAATGTTAGAAACTGGTATAATTTTAAAATATTTATAATTTTATTAGCATGTGTAATTATTTATGATTTTAAATCATTTTTATTTTGATAAATTATTCAAAATATTAATAAAAATTATCATAGTATTTATATAATTTAAAATTTTACATATGACATAACAACGTGTACATCACTAAATTTTAGTGTAACTTTATATACTAAACCTCTTGAATCTTGTTTCCTAATTGCTATGTAATTGAAGAAATAAAATCAATTCATATATTTATTTTGCGTTGTATTTCACAACTACGCTAACGAAAGATTTCATTTGTATGTTGATGATAACATTTAGCTATACTAAAAATATTCTTGATAAACTATTATGTGATATATTGATAAACTATTATGTGATATGAAGTTGTTATTAGTTACTATTATTTATTATTGGTTGTTGATCGTTATTAAGTGTTTTATAAAATTATTATTATAGACTATTATTTATAAATACAATTGGACATATATTTCAAATAAATAAATTTTATATTTTTAAAATAAATAATATATAATCATTTATTAAGTATTTTAAAACTTTATGGATTAAACTTTTTTAAAGCAAACACTTTATTACAAAACATATAAAGTCAAGGATATAACTATCTTTTTCTTTATAAAAGTAAAACTTGTTGTTGAAGATTAACAAAAAGAATATGTTTTTTGAACTGAAGTTGTTAGATGGTCTACCAGTTATTAATTGTTGTTTCAAAATAAATTGTTATATCAATTAAATATATATTATGTACCTTTTATAAATTTAAAAGTAAAATGAACTCTCAAAAAAGAAAAATAAATACTTATGAAACTTATATAGAATTGGGTTAAATATGTTGATCTTGGATTTTATCCTATAATTAGTGGTAACCAAAACCAAATGGAAATTGAAAAACTAAACCAAATGATTAAATTCAATTTATTCGATTCGATTTTAAAATAAATTTAGTTCGGTTCAATTTAGAAAATAGAGAAATTCAGTTTTCAATTTATGTTCGGTTTGAAATTGAGAAAACCGAATAAACCAATTTATGAATTTTTTTAGTTGTCTTTTAATTTGAGCTTAAAAAAATAAAAATAAGTTGTTTCAAGGTAACATTAAAATCTATATAAGATAAAAAAAAAAAATAGCTCAAATTAATTTCTCACAATTAAAGCCTATTGAGAGCCTAAAATTGAAAATCGAATGTAATCGAACTGATTTGATTCGGTTTCGATTTACTTCAGTTTTTTTTAATTTTCGATCGATTCGATTTTAATTTACACTAATTTGGCTTATTTGGTTTTTAGAATTTTGATTCGATTTGAACCAAACCGATCGAATGCTCATCTCTACCTATAATATACTATTTAATCTTCATTTAAAAAAATTATACTAAAATACTTATATGTTTGGACTCCATTATACACAAATGGACATCTATTTATTTAAATGAATTTTTCCATTAGTCAAATTCAAAAAAAATTAAAAATTAACTAAATATTTTACCTAAAAATAAAAAATATCCTTATGGAACAATTATCAAACTCTAACCCTTACACCAACTGAATGAGAAGTAATAGAGATTCCCACTCCACACCTCTAAACGACACCCGAGAAAATATATTTCTCTAGATCAAACAAAATGGTACTAATATAGATTGCCCTCGAAGGTTGAACCCTAATAGGGCTGCTAAGAGAGACAAAACTTTGTTTTGTACGTTCCATGAGGATCATGGTCATGACACCAAACAGTGTTGGGACCTAAAGAAAGAAGTCGAAAGACTCATATAGACTGGAGCACTTAGAAGGTTCATCAAGGATAGCAAAGGGAAAAGACCTAGAGATGAAGACCAAGAAATAAAAATAAAAGAACGACGCAACAAAAGAGTAGCAAGCATGATCAATGTGATTATGGGAGGAGACTAGCCTAGTACATCAAACTAAAAGTGATCACATTCAAACATTTTCCTTGTCAACACTCACTAAAACCTCGTAGTAGTCACGTTCGGCCTAAAAGATGGGGAACAAATTGATTGCCCTCATAATGATGCCCTAATAGTCAAAGGAATCCTAAACGAGTACTTATGATAAGGCTACTAGTAAACGGGGGAAGCGCAGCTAATATCATCATCGAATAGGCCTACAAAGCTGTAGGACAAACATTGATGAACCTTAAGAAAGTAAGCAAACCATTTGTGGGGTTAAAAGGAAAGCAGCTACGATCTATTGGGACTACCACCCTAATAATGAAAATGGTATATGAACAATTAGGATTAACAACGACAGTTAAAACTTTATTTCACATCATAGATGAGGAGTTTCACTACAATGAAATTTTGGAAAAACTTTATCTCTTCTAAACAAGAGCAGTGGAAAGCATCAGATGCCTCACCCTGAAAATACCAACACCTAAAGGAGTTGTAATAATAAGGGGAACCAAAGGATGGCAAGTAAATGTAACCATATAGCGCTGCAACAAAGTGAAAAAGTACCAAAGATTGAGCCAACAGACCTTGAACAATAAAAGTGAACAAAACTAATTAGTAAGTTAATTAAACTTATGATTTCAACTAAAAATATGATTAGGTATGTTGCAGATATGAATCAGCTAGTAACCAAATGATTAACCCAAGTCATTCCTGGAGAATGAGGAGACATTCGCCTCTAAACCATAAGAGATACCAAGAATCCACCCTTCAATTGAATGCCATAGGTTGAACGAGGACCTCATGGTGAAACTTATCAAACAAAAGAAAAGGCACTTCACCCTCGAAAGATAGAAAGCCATGGAAGAGAAAGTAGCTAAACTTTAAAATGCAGGTATCATTAAAGGAGTAAAATACCTTGGCTAGATGGCAAATGTTATGATGGTTAACCAAATGGCAAATGGAGGATGTGTGTCGACTTCACTAACTTGAACAAGGTGTGTCCGAAGGATAGCTACCTGTTGTAGAACACTAATCGATTGGTAGATTTAACTACTTGTTTCTCTAAGTAAAACTACTTAGATGCAGCTCAGGGATATCATCCAATACCAATGCACCTAGAAGACAAAGAGAAGACTACTTTCATAATAGATCAAGGCATTTATTGCTACACCAAAATGCCTTTCGATTTCAAGAAAGCGAGGGCTATATATCAAAGGCTGATGAATTATATGTTCTAAGATCAATTAGGTAACAATGTAGAGGTGTATGTTGATGATATTATTATAAAAAGTAAAACTAATGAGTCTCATGCAAATGATTTATAAGAAGTTTTTAATGTTTTGAACTGGTACGAAATAAATCTAAACTTAGAGAAGTGCACCTTTAGGGTTAAAAGCTAGCAAACTCTTGGGATTCATGATTTTTAAATAGGGCATTAAGTGAACCCTGAAAAAATACAAGCTATCATAGATATAAAGGCACTAAGAACCATTAATAAGGTTCAACAACTGAATGGGAGGATCATAACATTAGGACGATTCATATCTATTCGGCTAAAAGGTGCTTACCATTTTACCGAAGCTTGAAGAATGTAAAACACTTTAAATGGTAAGTGGACTGCCAAATGATATTTGAAGAACTCAAGACGTTCCTTACCTCACCACCCCTCTTGAGTCGACTAGAAGAAGGTGAAATGCTTATTATGTAATTGGCAGTTAGATAAGAAACATTAGCCTCAGTCAGTATTTAAGAAGTGAACGGTGAATAACTTCCAGTCTACTACGTAAAGAAAGTTCTTCGTAGGGCCAAAGTAAGGTATCCAAAGCTAGAAAAACTTACCATGGCACTTGTAACTTTCGTACGAAAATTGAGACCTTATTTCCCAATACACACTATTATGGTTTGGACTGATCAACCTCTATGGAAAGCTCTCTAAAGGCCCGATACCTCTGGAAGACTAGTACATTGGGCCTTCAAACTTAGTGAACATGATATTGGTATGAACCCCAAATAGCCTTTAAGTCCCAACATTTAGTTGACTTTGTTATGGAAATGACAGGGATGAATGTATTGGCAAACTATCAAAGGACACATGGACTTTGCACATAGATGGAGCCTTTAATGAACATGGAGCCAAATAAGGAGTAATTCTCTAAAGCCCTGGTAAAATTAGAATAATATATGTTGTTGCTCTAAAATTCAATGTTATTAACAATGTTATAGAATATGAAGCTTTGATTATTAGGCTTAACCTAACCCTCAAAGTAAAAGCAAAAAACCTACAGGTGTTCTGCCATTCTATGTTAGTGGTGAACCAAATCACAAGAGACTTTCAAACTAAGGATGACAATTTAGTAAAATATCTAAAGAGATGTCAATCCCTATTCTACAAACTCGCTTAGCAAGGAGGAACATGGAAAATTACTCGAGTTCCTAGAGAGGAGAATAAAGAAGTAGACAATATAGCCAAAGCAGTAACAGAACGAGGAGACACATTCAGGAACGTCGCTCTCAAAGAAGAATGATGGCAACCTATCATAGATGAATAAAAAGTGTTCACTATTATAGAACCGAACGTTAGGATGAGACCAATTATCCAATACTTCAATAAGAAAGAACTACCCAAGAATAGAACAAAAGCCTTGAAGGTGCAGAAAAGAGCTACCAAATACTTATACCATGACGTAACACTCTACAAGATATCAACCACACATCCCTGAAAAAAATGTCTTTAAAAAAAAAGGCAACTATGTTCTTTGAGAAATTCATAAAGGGATTTATGGTACCTGCGAAGGATTACACACCATGGCTCGTAAAGCTCTACTTTAAGGGTTTTATTGGCCAACAATAAAGAAAGATGCAGAGGAATCTGTACATACTTGTGAAAAATGTCAAACATGATAAAATCTCAAGAATCCTAGTGGTTTAGTGAACCAACATCACCAGTCCTTAGTCGTTCATTGTTTAGGGAATGGACATTATGGATCCCTTCCCCTAAGCAATAGGATAAAGGAAGTTCATCATCACCATTGATTACTTCACCAAGTGGACAGAGGTCGAAGTAATGGCCACATGATAGTAAAGAAGGTATAAAATTTCTTTTAGAAAGAAGTCATTTGTAGGTTTGGTATCCCCAACACATTCATCATAGATATGGCAAGTAATTTGATTATGATAACTTCAAATAATTTTACAAGAATCTTCACATCAACCTACGGTTTACCTCAGTAGCCCATCCTCAAATAAATGGGCAAACGAAATCACTAACATGATAATCTTAAAATGAATTAAAGAAAAGACTAGACAAGGCCAAAAGAGATTAGGCATAATAGTTAACTCACATTCTCAAGACGTACTGAATGACCCCTCAAAGAGTCCATAGCGAATCACCCTTCAACTTAACATATGGCATGAAAGCAGTGGTTCCAATAGATATTCACATGAGTAGTTCTAAAGTTCAACATTTTGATCTAGATACTAGCAATGAAGGTGTAAGATTACACATTGATGTACTTGAAGAACGAAGAGAGCAAGCAGTCATTCGTACAATAGTATACAAAGCAAAAATTATTTCACACTATAATAAAAAAGTTCATTAAATATCCTTTCACAACAATGATCTTATACTTAAGAAAGCTAAAATGAGTAAAAAAGATGTTGGAGTAGGAAAACTAAGAGCTCACTAGGAAGGACCGTACTTAGTTGAGAATGTTATAGGAAATGGGGTTACCAGTTAGTAATGTTAAAGGGGAAACTGATTCCTAGATTTTAGAATGTAGGCAATCTTCTCAAGTATTATCAATAAAGAGATATTTTAGTAAATCTTGTCTAAACAAGGTTCATCCCCCTTAAAAGGCCATAATGTCCATCACATCTATCAAGGATTCAACCCCCTTAAAAAGCCATAACATTTATCATTTTTATAAAGGGTTCGGTTAAACTAATAAAACCATAAATTCTATTAAGTAAAAGGTTCAGCTCACCCAATAAAGCCACAAATTCTAGTAAGTGAAAATATAGGTACGACTAACCTAAATGACCATAAAGAAAAGGGAAAATAGGTTTGGCTCCCCTAAAACCCATAAACTTTCTACTAAAATTAAAGACCTTATAATAGTTCAATCTTAGAAAAGTAGTTTATGGATTAAACTCTTCATTATCTATTCAATCTTATAAAGACCTTGACAAGAGGCTGCTCCAACTTAGGAAAAAGTAAGGCATGTATAACTTATCAATTTTTATACTTAGTATAACTCATTATTTAGACTATTCGCTAACATAACATTCTTAAGAACTTTTATACTAAGTCATTTCATTACAAAGTGCTTGAACTTTTATAAATTTTACACTTGTTCAAGTTATACTTAATTTATTTTATGACAAGCTTTTATACTTAGTCATTTCAACTTATTATGCCAAGGGCATATTTGTTCAACTTTATAAGCTTAAAAGCTCTACAGTTTAGAATCCGTTTGACAAAAAGATGATGAACCACCAAATAAAAGTGTATGTGAGTTAGATATTTTATCACTTCTTATTCCATTATTCACTTTCAAAAAGCAGGAAAGCAAGTATGAAATGGATAAAAGTATAATTGAGCAAAAACATTTATTACCATCATAAAAAATTGTCTACTACAAGATTATCACAATTTACAAAAAGAGCATAATTATTTCAATTATTCAGAGGAAGGGGGTCTACAGCAGAAGGTGCTTCTTTGAGGCCTTCAGAGGGAGGGCCCTCTTTCTGCGGATCTTCCTTTGAAGCAGGAGAGCCCTTTAAAACCATAATTTCTTTATGAACCTTTTATGCAAGGACAACCTAAGAGGAAGGTTGAGCTTCCCCATCTAAAACAACAATTGGAGGAACAAGTCTTGCCATCTTGAAGAGGGTTGCATCCAGTTTGTTACTAAAGACAGATGCCCCCTTAGGTCTGGGAACCATCACCATCTTCACTGTGTGATATTTCTCATCCAGCTGGAATTAAATAGTGGGATAATAGAGTATCAATGACTAATTTTCCACCATTATCTCTTTTAACCTAAGTTGTGCATCCTTCATATAGTTTCCCTAAGTCTGTGCATTTGAGCTTAGAGAAATCCACTTCACTGTTTGTCCATACCCTGTTAAAACTAAGGCGAACGTTTCTACCTCTCTAGCTTTGCCAGTGCTAACAACATCTTTCATACAGCTGTGAAGACCCTGTATAGCAGAGTAGGTGATCTTCAATTGACTATCTTTCTTCTTTAACAAAGCATTATTCTTTGCCAGCTCTGCATCCCTCTGAGTCAGGGTCTTATTTAGTCTTGTTATCGAAATTCATTCATTCTTTAACTCTAAGGAATAATTGTTCTGAATGGTGGCTAGCTTAGACTTGCGCTACTTGATCAATTGAATCATCCTGCCTTGAGCCACCTATTCAGCAAAGGAATCATTAGGCCATAATAAATGAAATTCATAACAGAAATAAAAGTAATATCTAATCAATTCTTACAGCATAAAACTTTTCAGTAATGTGTCTTCTCCTCTAGCTCTCTTTAAGCACCTGTAGGCTTCAGAGCATATACATAGCACTAGTGTGCTCTAAATCCTCAGAAGGGATGGTCGAACACTCTTATTTGTCAGGTTGGAATTCAACAAAGTCTAGGAACTTATAGTAAATAGCCAAGTTCTAGACAATGCCATTTAGGTTAGTCTCTAACAACTTTTTGAGGTTCAAACATTCCTCTTTAAAGGTCCACTCAGCTTCAATCTTCTTTTGACTCCCTGCTCATCTTTTAAGCTACTCTCCCCTACCACAAAAGGGATTCTTAATTTTTTTTCCCTTTTTCTTATACACTACTTTGCCTTTACCTTTATCTTTTGAGGTAGCAGTAGGGGGAGTATTCTTAGTAGGTGGAGGAAGAGTGGGTTCAAGGATTATGATCATTGTTTGCTTCGAGCAAGAAAATGGGATGTCCTCCACTATCGATTCACCTTCACCACTCATGGGAAGAACATCTATAACATCCTTCTTAGCATTCAGATCCACCCAAACATTCTTAAGGAATTTTGTATCACCTACATCACAAAATATTTAGTAGATATCAGTAAAGTATAAAACACACAGGTAAAAGTCGTATACCTTTTTCTTCTTTTTAGGCTTCGGTCCTAAGGGTTTAACTTCCTCTTTGAACCATTCACTACCTTCTAGTTTCCTAATAGAAAACTCGATAACCTTGTTGTGATTCTGAATGAATTGACAAACATATTTCTTTCAAGAAGGCTGAAGCTTAAAACATTCATTGATAATAAGGAAAGGCAAGGTCTCATCATCTTTGGCCATAAGAAGTAATGGAGGAAAAGGTTTGTCCATAAATTTTCAAAAAAAATTTATAAAGTCAAGGGAATGGTAGACGAATAAAAAAATAGTCTGACCAATCCTTTAAAAAAGAATAGAGGAAGAAAACGACCCTACTCCCCACTTTGGCAATTAAGGTTAGGAACAGTTCTCTAGATCTACGAGCAATGGTATACAGAAATTGGATGTGTGATGTTATGAGCCTAAGGCCCTTTGCTTGACAAATCTCAAATAGACTAGTGAGAATTCTAATGGCATTTTGGTGAAGTTAGGTTAATGGAATCAAGTAGATAATGAGAAAACTTAGCAAGGTGAGGTGAAAAGGAAAATGAAGCCTAGTCTCCATTTGCTCTCAATACACAACATTGATTTTGGTGCCAGTGCAGTCAGGAACCCTATATCCAAATGGGCAGTACAACAGTTGGTACTTAATAGGTATCTCATACAAGGATTGAAGGTGATCCAAATCTTTAGTTCTAATAAAACTTCAGTACTTCTTAAGTTTACCTAATGCTTGTTTTATTATTTCACCCATAATTTCCTTAAAAGAAGGAGTAAAAGAATAAACTATGAATAAAAGATACTAGGAAAAGTGAAAAATAAAGAATTGCACCATAATACTTGGTGAAGGAAGAGCTCGCAAGAAGATAAATGCATAAAATACTAGAGCAAAAGAAAGGAAAAGAAGATTTAGTAGAAACTTTTCAAAAATAATGAAGTGAAACAAAAGAATTGACCCAGCCTTATATAGAAGGAGGATATACCTTAACAATCGTGCCTGCAATAAATGTGCTACCTAACCGACACATCAAAATTTTTAATCGGCATAAAATTTGAAGCAACATAGGAGCTAAAAGGATAAAGGTAATGAAAATAAAGCATTTAAATCACTAATGCATTACTAGAAATGCCATTAGGGCTAACTCAACATTTAGACTAGAAAGGCCCTCTAACATAAATGTCAGAGAACATTACCTTTCAGGGGGAACAGCGATAGCATTCGCATAACCGAGTACCATCGCAATGGACATATGTCCTCTACATGAATAACATGTGCCTTTAAGATTGGACCTTTGTAACAACATATAGTACATTGAACAATCAAACAATAACAATGTTTAAAAAATTTACTAGTAGACTAGTAGCACATAATATTTAACCAATAAAGGGCAGTTATGTCTTTAACTTTTGACCAATGAAAGGTGGTTATGTAGTACACACTTTTTTGCATATTTTAGAATAATCAGGACAAATCCAATAGATACTATTTTTGGCATATCTGTGAATGATTTTAAATAAGGAAGGATAAAAATAATCTTCTCAACAATCAAGGTACGTTTTGCTAGAGTTTTTGTTGTTCACTCTCATTTCTTAAGTTCTCTAAACTCAAAAAGCTCTCATACTAACTTAAGCATCAGAGTGACTGTGGAGGATATAGTCTTCCAAGTTTATGTTTGTTCACACTTTGGTAGGACCTTTACTATCTTCGGTAATCAAGGCACCACCAATGGTCATCAATGTATGGATTTGAAGTTATCACCCTTCTAAAACAAGGGTTATCCTTACATAAAATATTTCACTATGATCCAACACATAATCAAGAAAGAAGAGAAAGCACACTAAACATCTTAATCATCAATCAGAAGCATGTGCAAGTTAAGATGCCACGTTCAAATAAAAAATAGCTAGTTTTCATAATAAATATGTGAGAATTAAAGCCTATAAGAGAGGAGACCAAGAATTATAGTAAGCAGATGTAAGGCATAAAGAAGCAAGGTTAGGAAAGTTATGTGCCAACCAGCAAGGACTTTATACAATAGATAAAATGACATGTCCAATAACTTATAAACTAAGAAAAAAAAGAAGGAGCAATCCTCTTAGAATATGAAGTGCATAAATACTCAAGAAATATGGATGCTAAAATCCCTTATGTAAATTTTCATACATTAAATAAAGGTATGTAGATCATGTTCTAGTCAATGGATATAAACCCAAAAGAGCAAAAAGGGTGAACCATATAAATCTCTATTCCTCTATCATTTGTTCCCCTCTGTTACTATATTGGGCAAAATTTGGTAATAAAAAATATATAAAGACAAAAATAATAGACAAGCACCACTATAAATACGTGGTAAAATTTTCAAGTAAAAATGAAGTGACAGATACCCAATTAAGAAAATACTTGACAAAAATCTCAAGTAAAAGGAAGAGGTACATACCTGAACTAAACAATTACTTGATAAAAATGTTAAGTAAAAAGGAAGAAGTGCCCAACTGAATAAATATTTAGAAAAAATTCCATATAAAAAGGAAAGGGGTAGATGCCCTAATCAAACATGATAAAAGCTAAATAAAAACACTTGGTAAAATTAAGAGAAATCACAAACAAAAGCAACTCTTCAAAAAACTAAACTATTTCATTCATCTATTCTTTACTTACATCTAGGAGTGTAAGTTTCATATTATTTAAATGGCTTACCGCTAAAACCACATTGTTAATACTGATAGATATCGATAATTTTAGGTATTAAAATTCAATTTTTGGTGGTATCAATATTGATTTCGATTTTTTAAAAATTATAAATGGTAATTGACAGTATACCTTTTAATAAAATGATGTGTTTTAAATTGAATCATGATGTTCTATTTATTGTTTGTATTGACTTAAAAAATATTATTTGTATTGATTTGAAAGACATATTGTAATTTCGATATCGATATCAGATACCACCAATATCACATTATATTGATGGTATTAATTTTTACAGTTTTCACATTTAATAGTATCAAGATCGATGTTATATATCACTCGTATCAGTATTGTACAGTATTGTAAAAAATGGTGATTTTGGTAGTCGCGGTATATCGATTACATTGATCATAACATCGTCATTTACATTTCTTTGATCCTCAGTTTCATTGACCATAACATCATTATCTACATCATTGAAGAGGTCATCCATTAATTTAGACAATACAAAAGCCAAAGTAAGGTCTAAAAATAGAGATAAAGGAAAAGTCAAAGCCTAAAAACTTCTTTAAGCACTCGTCAATCAGCTTGTCTTGGTAGGCTAGTAGGATGCCTCCAAAATGGCTCGCCACCACCAATAAAGTGCTTGCCATATAAAGCTCAGCGAGATAAGCTTGATCAAAGGCCTTTTTTAGTTCTTCCCCTCACTCCCCTAATTTTCCAACTCGTTTATCTACCAAGTCCTCCACCTTTGCCTTTTTAACTTTGATCTCCTTCAGCTTTTTCTCCTTCACCTCCTTAACAAACTTCTTCTGGGTCATAGGGACTCTAACATCCAAGACGTCCTTCTCTAGGTAGGCATTCCTTGAGGATATAACCTCCACTTTATTATGAAGGGACATGACCCATTCACATAGTCTCATATAATGTATGTCACTTGAAGTAAAACAAACCAATAAGTATACAAGTAAATATAGAAGAAGGAAAATAAAAAGAAGAAGCCAGAACATTAAGGAATCAACACTATCCAATGTCTCATAATCATCTAACCTATTGATTATTCACTGATTTATAGAAAGTGTAATCTGACGGCTAACAAATTGTACAACTTGGTCATGGGAGATAGAAGATTTTGCATCATACTTTTACATCACTAGTTTCCTGAATGTCTTCATTGAAGAAGATAGGGTTTAGTCTTTGGCTCAATGATGGGAGCTCTAAAGGTAGGAACAGTATCTATAGTGCCCACCTGATTAGTGGAGTCTACAACATCAACTATGGTACACAGAGGTTGAGAAGAGATGTGTTTAAAAACCTTCCTAAGTTTCCTCTTCTTTAAGCCTCCCTTCTTGACAACCACCATGGTAGTGTGAAGATTCATAATTGTAATAAAATAAGAATAAGGTGAGGTCAGACCCTCCATACAAAGCAAGGTGTGATCATGGAAGCACACTAACCACGGCCTCCGACCAAACAATCTTGTACACCATATCTCACACCAATTTTTGAGCATCCATATAGACCTTGTCCATGCAATTAAATAAGTTCTTTCATCCTATCTCTCATTATCAGATAAGAAAGGTAGCTTCCACACCTTAAGTGTTTAGTTCCACCTTGTAGGAATATACCATTCATCTCCCCCCCTTCTAAAATACCTCACTAGGAAATACTTGTCCTTTTAATTTTTCAGGGAAGAATGAATATTTTAAAAGAATGCTTGTCCAAGTCAAGTAGTGCAATGCTAGTGGTCCTAATTGATTCACTAGTAGTAGTTATGGAATGTTCTAAATAATTAAACATTCGACCAAGCATTGTACAACTAGCCAACAATATCGAAAGTGACTAACATCAAAACATCATTCGGATGTAGTTGAACAAGGGCCATGTCACGGTACTTGAAAAATTGGCCAAAACAACAACTTAAGTGGAAGTCTCATCCCAAATTTAAGGAAATGAGTGTATAGTTGCAGAGCATTAGATCCCAGATTATGAGAGGCCCTGAATTGTTTTTTAGTACTTTTAATACAAACTCAGGATGTATCTCATAATCTTCCCTAATATGCTCTAGATGTGTAGTCGTAAGGCAAGAAGGGATATAAAAAATCATCATTTTCTGCACCTTAGCATCGATGGGAATAATGGGAAAAAAAAAGATGAAGCAACAACTGGCATTTAAAGTTAAAAGAAAAGGAGTAACAACTAAAAGGAAACACTTAATAGAGAATGGAAGAGTAAACTGGAAAGGAAGCAAGTAGCAGACCCAATGAAGAAGATGAAAATATAAATGGCTTCAAAGGAAAGCAATCAAATTTATAAGCTTTAAAAAGACACCAAAAAGATGCCCCATTTAATGCAAAATCACTCTTGGAGAAGTGAAAAGGATGCAAACACACTATCATCTTGTAGAAGATAAACACATGTCGTTGGACAAAGCATCTTCAGTGTTAATTGAGAATAAATATTCAGACCAACCAGGTGGGGACTACTTGATAAACACCAAGTAAAAAAGTGCTTGAGCACTGAGTAAAAGAACCCTTCGCAACGTCCTTCACCAATCACCACACAGTAAGCAAAACATTTAGAAGATCTTCTCATTATTAATGCAAAGTTGACTTATCATGTTTAAAAGGGTATGTAAAAAGATCTCGCCATAATTTAAGAAATTAATGCTACAAGATTCTTACCTTATGTGTAGCAATATTTTTTTAATATAAAAAAGAGCTTGATAGTCCATTGCATCCATTTTTTTCTCTCTTAATCTAATTATAATTAATATTTAATCATCTTTTTGTTTCATTCATGAATTATCTTGCTACCCTATTTTCTTGATTATTATTAGAAAGGTGTCCTTCAATGGGAGATGATTATGGCATTTTCAATAAATATGTGGATGTTAAAAAATAGTGATCATAGTATTAATAAATGTTACTCTCTAATCATTACCTTCTCACCAAAAACCATTAATGAAATAAAGCATTTGTTCTTCAAATTATACATGATAAAGTATTTCACTTTGGCAACAGTTATGTTGCACAAAAATTTTTATTGGTCACATTACTATATTTTGATTATATCTCTGTATTCTAAAAACTTCAAAATTTTCATATATTTTCTTGTTTACATTTTAAAATTTTCATTTTATAAATATTTTTTGCTTCTTCATTTTCACATTATGTAGACTAATAGTGGTATTTTTCATAATATTCTCTTGCTACATAATTAAAGTTGCCTCCTTAATTATTTTGATTAGTCTCAATGTCCTTAACTTTTTTTAAAGAAAAAAAATAATTCACATTTATGTGTAACATAGAATATTAGTGATTAGTTTCCAAATGTGTCTTGCAATTGGCAATCATCATCCATTTTTCAACTTAATAAGAAGGTGCTAAAAGTTAATATTCATATGGTAGTACACATTCTATATGATGGCTCTATCAGATCAATTTAACATGCCTTCATACAAACTTAGTTCCACTATTATTGCAAAACCAAATTAATCACCTTTATGAAAACCTCTAATAATCCATAAATGGGATAATAATAACTACATTAATGGAGTAATACTTATAATTAAAATTTATTATACTAATAGTGAAACATCTAAAACGTAATTCTTCTTATCATTATTCGATACTCCTTAACACAGACCTTTTTATTGACTATAGTCGGAGATGGGGTAAACCTTTCATATTTGAAGCTGGTTGGATTCATGATAAGAAGCGTGAAGAGATTGTATGGAATGTTGAGGTAGGGTCTATGATTATTTTGGGGTTGATCCAAATGGGTATCTAGTCATGAGTTAATGCATTGGTCATATGGAATAGAAAATATTTTCAAGTAAGGAGGAAGCAATTATAGGAAAGAATTAATTTGCTAAGTGAGTTGAGAGATGGGATGAAGGATTTGTATGGATGAGGCGATGATTTGTAAGTTAGAAAAAAAGGCTCATGAAAGTATACATCGGGAAGAGATTTACTGAAGACAAAGATCAAAGGTTGTATGGCTCAAGGAAGGGGACCAAAACACAGTTTTTTTCATTAGAAGGCATCAAAGAGGAAGAGAAGGAACTTTATTAAATGGATCAGAAAGTCAAAGGGAGGGTAAATGGAGGGTGATGGCTTAAAATCTAAGGTTATTTTATTTTATTATAGTGATTTGTTTCTTCTTTTAATTCCACTGAGGTTGAAAATGGTGGAGATCCTTTAGAGACCATTTATAGGGAAAGAAGTTGAGTCAACTCTTAAATAGATGCATCCTCTTAAGGCATCAGGTTATTGTGTATGTTAATTTTATTCTTTATAATTTATTACCATTTGGTTGGTCCTAATGTTATAAGTTTTATGCTTTCTATCCTGAATTCTAGTGTTGCTCCCAATGATTTAAATCATGCCTTTGTAATCCTTACCCCAAAGGTTAATTTACTTGAGTTAATAATAGATCTACATCAATCTTTGTAATGTCTCATATAAGATTGTCTTGAACATCCTAGCAAACCATCTAAAAATGGTCATGCCTTCTCTAATTAGTGAGTCCCGAAATGCATTTGTTCTAGGTCATTTAATCATAAATAATGCCATCATAGCATATGAATTATTCCATTACATGAAACATGTTAGTTATGTGCCCTACACCAATTATTGTAATGGATATTTTCTTAATAATATCATGGTTGTATTTTTATTAAATATATTTTTTTATATTTTTTATTGCTAAATTATAAATTTCATAAATAGTTAATTTTACGTATTGTCATCAAGTATATGACTTAATAGTAAAACACTTAGGTGTAAAGATTTATATTTTAAATTGCTCCTAGTAGGTCATTATTGTTGGGATAATAATGAATGAAGACTAGTATGTGTTTTGATTTATGACTATGTTTTACTAGTTATGAATATGTGATATTAAGTCAAACACCTATATATATGTTTAAGAAATATTGTATTTGACCGACCTGATATGAGAACACTATATTGATTAATAATTATAAGTGATTCTCATATAATAATATTAACTTAATACTCTGACCTAAAAATCACTATGGATTCCATATAATGAACTTCATGCATTGATATAGTCTAATATTATCTTTAACAGGATGATTATACAGACCGATATTGGACTTAAAGTAGCTCACATAGAGGAATATGAGTGATTGAGAAAGAATTTGTCCCTTGTATATTTATGAGAAATATATCGTTGGGCCCCTCAATAAGTTAGATTAAAGAGATTGCATGGCCATGCAAAGATGAATTGATAAAAGTTATCAATGTCATTTTACATTAGTCTACTTAAAGATCTATATAAAGATGACATGATCCATGTCTTATATTCAATTAAGATATAATGTGACAAAGGATTATAATACTATTTGTAAAATAGGTTAGGTCGAAACATTGACCTTCACATAATTTTGCAAGGTCATAATGTTTTACTAGATACCACTTATGACTTGTGGGTCATAAATAAGTTTTAGGCCACTATTAACATTACCTGAACCTACAGAGTCAAACACTTAGGATGGGCCTAAAATGTTATGGTATTTTTTGCTCTCTCTAGATATATATATTAAGATAATTATATTGATATTTAGATATCCTTTTTCATTTTAAATGTTAAAATAAAATAGGATATTATATCATATGTATCTTTAAGATATAGAGTTGACATAAATATTTTAATTATTAAGACATATATGTACATTTATGGTTTGTTTATAATAAGTGAGAATATTCACATTGTTTTTATCAAAAACGTTTTAGAGGGAAAAAAAAACCTTAGTGTTAGTTCATTACCTATTTTAGAGATAGTCTATTCATGTGGATACCTATAGAGGACATTTACTTTTTGGTAGCGACTAGATTTGACTTCAAGCTCAAGGTAGAGTATTACTGGTGTAAACCTTCTTTCTGCCTTGTAACAATCGCACAACCTGATAGGTTTTACATCTTTTCTTGTCAGTTTAATTAAATCACATATATCCTTATGGAATCATAAATAATGCCATCATAACATATGAATTGTTCTATTATATGAAACATAAGATCAAAGCTAGGCATGATTCTTTAGTTTTTGAGTTGGATAGTAGTAAAGCATATGACAAGGTTGAGTGGATTTTTATTTAGAGTTTGCTAGCTAAATAAAATGTCTCGATTTCTTTTCGAGGTTGATAATGGCATGCATTTGTTTAGCTTTATTCTTTTTTCTTGTGAATGGTCATCTTAGGAGATTTACTTGACCAAGTAAGGGTATTCGATAAGGAGACCCTATTTCACTATATTTATTTCCTTTATACGCAGAAGGGCTTTCATTTATGCTTAGACTGGCAGTTAAAAGGAATGAAATTCATGGAACCAAAGTATGCAGGAAGAGCCTGGAGATCTCTTATCTATTTTTTATAGATGAATAATCTTTGTAAGAGTGATGGTGGAGGAAAACAGAGTCATTAGGAAGTGCTAGAAACCTATGAAATGGCATGGGGACAAATGTTCAATTTTGACAAGTCTAAGATTTCTTTTAAAAGCATATCTCGGTAATGTTTCGCCAAAGCATCAAACATTTTTTCAGAGTTTATGAGCTTGATAGATATTTGAAGTACCTAGGGCCACCAAATAGTGTTGGACAATCCAAGAAGTCAGTGTTTAGCTTTGTGAAGGACAAGATATGGAAAAAATTGAAAGGATGGAAGAGTAAAACTCTATCAAAAGTAAGAAAAGGGTTATTAATCAAATCTATTGCTTAATCCATTTTGAACTATGTTATGAGTGTATTTTTCCTTCCTTTAATGTAAGGAGATTTAAAGTTTAGTGGCAAAATTTTAGTGGGGAGATGGGGGTAAGTTACGAAAGATCCATTGGGCGAATTGGAAAAAGATTTGTGTACCTAAGAGAGATGGAGGGCTCAATTTTCATCAATTCAGGAGCTTTAACCTCATTCTTCTTTGTAAAACAAGAGTGGAAATTAATAATGAACCTAAATTCCCTATGTGTCAGGATCTTGCAAGCTAAGTACTTTCCAAACTAATCCTTTCTCCATGCCAAAATTAAACATTCTCCTAATTTTGTGTGGCATAGTATATGTAGGCTCAAGCAATCATCAATGAGGGGGGATGTAGGCAAGTTGGTAAGGGGTTCTTAATAAGGACATGAACAGATAACTAATTGATTGGTGCTAATTCATTATGTCCTTTAATCTTGAAAATCCTTCAAGCTGATAGCACTGTCTCTGACTAGATCGATTAGGATAATTTGTGTTAGAATAGTCAGCTTCCCATTATTAAAAGATTACCTCCTAATTGGGTTTTCTAGAGACATGATAAAAAAAAAAGTGTATCGAAAAAATCTTGCTACATTTGTTTGAAGAGTGTCATTAGGCCAGAGCTATTTAATTATGTTCTCTGCTAGGTGTCAAGATTGATAGGTTTGATGCAGTATCAATCAGCCATGATGATTGATGGATGCTATGGTCTTATAAAAATAAGATTGTCTTTAAGAATGCTAGTTCTAGTCTTGTTGATGTAGCATGATTAACATTCTTTTATTGATGGAATTTAAAGAAGTAAAGAATCAACTAGATACAACTTGTAAGCCGATTCCTCCTCGGTCCTCTCCTGCCAAGTATCCCCCAACTCCTAGGGTGGTGAAGCTCAATGTGAATGTGATTGTTAAGGCAAATGAAAACATGATTAGAGTGGGCATTATTTTCGAAAATTATGGCGGTCGAGTGTTGGCATTAGCGAGTAAATGCATTTTTGGTAGTTGGCGCGCTAACCATGCTGAAGCCATGGCATTACTATTAGGCCTATTAACTTGTGACTACTCAATAGAGGTGGAAGTGAATGGCTTAAGAAGTTAATTCAACTACTTTAAGATATTAAGTCCCTTGTGAACTCTTTTAGTTTCATCTTTGTTCGGCATATTAATAAACCTGCTAATATCCTAACTTATGAGCTAGCTACATGGCTTTATCTATTAGAGCTTAGCAAATTGTGATGGAGGATGTTCCCTTTCACCTTGCCTCATTTGCAATCAAATGATTTTATGGAGGATATGCATGTTTCTTCCTCTGATTTTTAATGTAAGTGATTTTTAAATTAAAAAAAAGTATTATATAAATTCAATTGTGGTTATGTATTTTTATTATTTTATTTACTTAAAAATTTAATTACATTTTAACTTTTATAAAAAAAATAAATAACATTAGTGTATTAATTATAATAAATAATTAATAAATTATAAATAATATTAGTATATTATTTTTTAATTATGCAACTAATTAATTAATTATTTATTTAATAAAAATAAATATTAAATTTATTTTGAATTTATTATTATAATTATATTGCATAATATGTAAATTTTGTGATTAATTTGTTATTATATTAGTAATTATCAATGTTAAATATTATTTTCTATTGTGTCCATATGGTAAAGTGAAATCAATAATTCTTATTTTGATAATTTTATTAATTAAAATAATTTTTTTAAAAGAAAATTTTATTCATTTAATTAAATAATTTACATATTTTTTTCACTATACTTATTTAGTCTATATTTATTATAAATTGTTACACAATATCAATTTTTGATAAAGTAATTTCATAATTTATCTCAATTATTTGCTTACTTTTTTTATTTTTTTTAACTTTGTTCCTTCAATTTCACTATTATTATTGATTCAACTTGTAAACTGATTATTTGATGATTTAATAATATTCTTTGCTATTTTTGGTCAGCTCCATTAAATTTCGATTTAAAATTTTTATTAATCGATAGGTGTCTATTTCATTATTATGTTTTGAATTTTTATTTTTTTAATTGGATATATGAACCTATATTGGTTGGAATATATTTTTAAAGAGAAATTGTATTTCTTAATTTATAAATTATGTTCAATTACACTATTAAGGGCATAAGGGATAACTTTCTTTTAATTTTGGTGGTTAATATTTATATTATATTTTGTTTTTGATATTTCTATCATTTATGAAATGAGAAAAATAAATTTTATTTATTTATTCAATTAAGATTTAATTGAATCTATATTTATAAAATTTATGCTAATTAAGCTAAAATTGGTTTAAAAAATTAATTTGACTCGTTTAAACTACTGATGTAAATTTGAGGACCCAATTGAGCTTTTTATCCTATGACTTTATTGTCTAAATGATCTTTTCATTAACAGTGTTAAATCTATTAAAAAAGAAGTTTTAGACAGCATAAACAAATAGTTAAAAAACGCTGAAAATTATGTTTTAAAGTTAAAGGGTTTTATAGCGAAACACACATAAAGTTTATGGGATTTGAGATTAGTATTTTTTTTTTTTTCAAATACTATCATTTTTATAATTTTTTAATTATTTTTCATAAGAAAAGAATGTTAGTTTAAATAATATAAACATAGACAAGAAGTAAATGAAAATAAAAGCATAATAAACATAAAATAAACCAATGTTTCGAGACTCATATATTATATAATTTTCTTAAAACATATTCGTCTCTTATTGTGAGTATTTGAGAATGGTTAATATCTATTTTCTAAAATACAATGAAAACACAATTATAACTTAACATCTCAACCATTACTCTAAACGAATTAGAATGTGTTTTCTATCACTAGTAATCAAAATAAAATTTCTTCCTCTATATATTTTAGACAAAAGGAGAACACTTTTTTATACATGAAATCAAATGATAAATGAAGATATAAATTAAAACTAAATTAACTCAATATTAATTAGGTAAAGAAAAGCTTCAATTATTAAGAAGTTTAAAGAAGAGTTTAAAATACCGTTGTTATACATGTTAACTTCATTACTAATTTTTCAATATTAATTTCATTTACTAACCCTAATTTTTCCTACAAATAATCCCATTTAAAACATAAGAATAGATTCAATTTATTAAAAAAAAAAAAAAAAAAAAAAAAAAGGAGAGAGATGAATTATTTGAGTCATCTAAATCCATTGAATTCAGTTCTTAACCCTTTGAATATAGAAAGTCACAAATCAAAAGTTCAATGGAAGTTTAAACCGAGTATAGTTTAATCAATAATTTAGCATTACATATTATATACAATATAATGTTTCATTCCAATTAATTAAACAATAAATGAGTAAATATAATATAAAAAAATAAATTTATAAACACTAAATTGAATCCTAGATAACATTTGCGTATCATGAGCCAAAAATTAATTATTTTAAAAAATTAATAAACTTAATTTTATTACACAAACATTTCAAATTTCGCAAAAAAAAAAAAAATTGACATAGTACCAATCTAGTATCAATATAGCAAATATAGTACCAATCTAGTCATGGTATTAGAATTTAAATTGGAGATTTTATGGTTTTTTAATCAACGAGTGTCCGATGAAGTGAAGATATGTTTGAGAGGAAGAGAGTAATTTTAAAATTTAATTTATTGATTTTGACTTACTGTAATTGTATCAAAAATAGATGAAGACCTAAGAATTTAATAGATCAAATTATAAAGATATTTTAGTACAATTTTTAAAAATAAAAAACTAAATAGTATAATATAGCAAAAGTTGGAGGTTAAAGGATTTAATCCATTTGATATTCAATTATTAATTAATGCTGAAAATTAAATATGTTATAGTTTATCTAATAATAATTGTGAAAATTATATGCTCAAATTACTTCAAGTTTAATCGTTCTCAATATATGATAAAAATAGCAAATTTTAAAACTAAAAATTAAAAAATAAAATGATTATTATTAAGAGTTAATTTAAATGATGTGTTAAGAAAAAATAATTTTCTCTTACTTTAGCTATTACTTTGGATGAGATCTACCATTTTCGAGACTCGGGTTTTTTAAAAATATAATATTTCCGTTGCAATTCAATATTCTAAAATTGCTTGCCTAATAAATCTCGAAACGAAACGCAAACACTGGTTTTTCAAGTAAGTAATTCTAGAAATTTAACATTACTTTGTTTTGTTGCACATGAATTTTTTCTATATTGTATAATTATTACGTTTATTTTATATATGAGAATATAGAAAGAAAATTATTTAAATTATTTAATTTCTAACTCAAATAAAATTCATTTAATAATGGGAAAAATATATTAACTACTATATAATAAATTTTATTATAATAATCATCTAAGATGACATATAAACTTTCAAAATTTGAAACTATATGACATACTACAATAAAAATATTTTAAAAATTAAAATATGATTAAATCTCTTTTTAAACTTTTGTAGCTAGTTTGTATTATGAGCTAGCATTATTTTGAACCAAAATTGGACACATTCTACTTTAGTAAATAATATTATTGTTTTATAGTTATGAAAAAGTTTTTTTTTTTTTAAACTTTTGAGAAGACAATATACTTATATAGTGAAAAATAAAATTAGAGATACGGAGTCCATTTGATTTCATGTTATTAATATTTAGTAACTGATAATAGATAGCCAATAGGTGATAAATAAAATATTTTAATAAAATTGTTAAAATATTATTTATTAAAATATTATTATTGTAATAAAATAATAGTATTTAATAATATTTTAATAAAATTATATTAGTGATTGTTGTTAATATATTGACTATTAAGAATACAATATATTTTAAATATATTATTTTTTTATTATGTCACAAAAATCATAAAGGAATTGATAATATTGTAGTATTTCTTTATATGGGAATATGAATGTTATAATTATTTTAAACATTTATGAACACTCATAATAATTTTATAAATTTTATAGATTTAAATAATTTAGTTGCATAGAAGTTAATTTGAAATAAGATAATTGTATTGCTAAAAAAAATTAATAAAAATAGTTGGATAAATATACACTTTCAATTAAGAGTACAACTTTATCATATAATTTGTATTATTTAATGTTTTGATAGGTCATACAACTAAAAAAACAAAAATAAAAAATTTTTTAATAATAGTTTGTACAGAATTTTTTTTAGGTACATCTAAATACTTTATTTATCTAAATATTATTTACAATATTTTAAATAATAGTTAAGATTTAATATAATTTAAATAATTATTTATTTGTAATGAATCACAACATAAAATTTAATAATTTATGAAAGTATACTGCATCACATTTTATGAAAAGCAATCCAAGTTTGATTTGAAACCAGATGAAAAACATATGCATGCTACTAGCACGGTTCGCTTTGCTATTTTTTTTTTTTTCTTAGGGTAATAGAAGATCCTTTCATTAATAAATAGACATATGACATATGACATCTATAAAAAATAGTAATCTTATAATTTATAGTACTAATATGAAATCGATCATTAATATTACTAATAACTATATATTATTTCAACTTAGAAATTATAATTTTATTTTCACTATAAATCCTCTCTGATAACTTAGTATTTTTATCAATTAAATCTGCATCAAATATAATGTTATAGCGCGATGTGAACTGAAATTCATATAATATGTCAAAACGCATTTGAGAGATAATATCTAATATATCATTGTATATTACTGACAATTAATCTCAAACTACTAAAACTTTTAAAAAAAAAAAAGCAAAAACTCTTAATAAGAGAGACAAAATAATAAATCTAAAAATAAAATTTTTAAAAGAACGACAAAATAAAATAAAAAACTAAATAAATAGCATAAAATAACCTACATTATTAAAAAAAATAAAAAATAAAGAAAAATAAACTTATTGTTAGTAAAATATACCCACGATGCCCAAAACACTAAAAAAGAATAAGTTATTTTTTCAACTCGCTTTGCTAATATTGCGAAGCTCACTGCTTTATATTTTCTTAGGAGTAAGTGTTTGTGCACTGTTGGTTAGGGAAAGAAAGCATTTCCATCGTGAAGGATTCAAATTCCATCCAACAACATGTTCCCCTACAACCTTATTTTAGTTCAAAGCAATTCAATAATTATGAGTATCATCTATATACCAAATATTTAGAGCCTTTTATAATTATAAAAATAAAACTTGCTATTAAAAGCCTCCTAAAAAGAATGGCAATTCAAAAGGAGAATAAATTGAATTTTTCTAAAATTTTAAAATTTTGTTAAAGTACTTTTAATATCTTTTGCAGTGGATATGCACAAACTTCATTCTTACTCTTAATAAGGAGATGCAAAGTAAAAAGAAATCAACATAAGAGATTTGTGGTGATTTGACCAACAAGACCTACATTCACTCTTTAATCATACTTAGGCCTTTAACTCTATTTATAGGATCAAATCTAATGTCCTTTTTTATCAAGCTCAAGAGAGCAAAACCCACTTTGGTGCTTTTACGAGGCTAAACACTAATTATTTGCAAAAGAATGACCCTTAATAAGTGTTAAAGTCTCGAAAGTATGCAATAATATATAATTAATGCTTAAGAAAGCCTACTTTTACAAACTCCAAGATTTGTTATAAATACACATAATACTTACTCTACCAAAAATACAAAGAAATCCATTTTGCAAGGTATTATACTAAAACTAAGGTTTTCATAAACACTCTCATTTTTTAATAGTCCAAATAAAGGTTTTTGTATAGACAAATCCCATAAATAGTAGACATAAGGAATTCATCATATCAACTTTTGAAAATATAGCCATTATGCCTTGTCAATGGTTATTGAAAATTCCCTAGGGTCTTTGGAGTTTCAATGAATCTTTGCAATGGATGTTGGTTGTTAGCAATAGGCATTGAACTTTTTTTTTCAATGGTCATTGAGATTTCACCATGGTCGTTAGACGTATTTTTAGTAGGCATTGAGACTTTTAATGATTATTACTTTTACTTCAATTTTAACAAAATAGACAAGGTACTTTCTAAAAACATTTTGCACGAGTATTAGAATCCATCCACGGTCATTGTTCTTACCACAAACATTGAATATCTTAACATAGTCATTGAATGTAGGCTTGAGCACGGTCCAGTTTGGACCGAATAAGATAAAGGACTGGGATCGGACTAAATTTAAAATCGATCTCGTTCAGTCCTAAATTTATTTTTTAAATAATTTCATAATTGTAATTATTAAATCAATTTTATTCATATAAACTATCCTTTTAAATATTATGGAATATGTTATAACAAAATTATTTATTTTGAATGCATAAAATTAATACAAATATAACTTTATAATTATAAAAAGAATTATATTAAGTAATATTCAAGTGTACATATATATAATACATTTACAGTATTTAATTTTATATTTATATATATATAATGTTCTTTGATTTGGTTCGATTTCGGTCCAATTTTGGACCGGTTCTCAGTACAATTCTTAAAGAAGGACGGAGATTGGAACTGATTTTAAATTAATCTCGATTCGGTTTTGGTCCAGTCGCTATCATTCTTCTATATTTTCAGTTCAGTATTTATTTTGGTCTGATTTTTAGTTTGATTCAAGAAACCCTGAAGACCATGTTCAACCTTAATTGAATGTCTTACCATGGTGATTCAATAATCTTTCAGATCAAGTGGATGAGTTAAGGTATTTCATAAAGACTTTTTTAATGGGCTATTGGCCATGTCTCATGGTTATTGAAATACTTCCTATGATAGTAAATGCGATTGACTTAGCTTATCTTCTATTTTTCTTCCTTTATATTCTTACACTCTTTTTTAGCCTAGAAGATTATGATTACCTGGATTATTGGCTGATTTATTAGGCGTGCTTGAGTCTTCCACCTTGAGATGTGTTTTGCCTCCATCTTGAAAAGCATGTAAAGGGGTTAAATATTTACTTGAGGCATATCTTCCTCCTTAAGTGCTTTTTCTTCATCTTTAAAAGTATCTAAAGGGTTAAACATTCTCTTTCTATATTCTTGAGTATTTGGCTTTCCTCAAGTCATTGTCCTTAAAGTATGCTTTGTCTCCATTTCTAAAAGCATTTTAAACAGTCAAATACATAAAATAGAGTCTTACAAGTACAATATTCAAATGTAAAGATTAAAACTCCTTAAGATTTTTTTATCATTCAAAATACATCATTCACTCTAGAGGTTGAGGTAAGAACCTTATCAACATTGGGATCATATGGCCAACAATTATTAGTCTCTCAAATTTGACATAATTAACAAGTTCATCCTTTATTTTTTAAAACAACATTAAATTATCCCTTACATTTAATTTTGATAATTGATTAGTCCTTCCATTAATTTTTTTTATCAAATATCATTTTTATCAGAAGTTTCTTTACCATTACCTATTAAACTCCTCTTATTAACTAAATTTCTCTCTCCAAATCCTAATCTAAAGTAAAATTTTCCTTTGCCAAGATTATCAAATGAAAATAACTAGAACCCAATAATACTAATAAAGAAAATTATTTAAATACTCCTAAAAAGACAATTCAATTTAAATGAGCAAGTCTTTAGTAATATTAATCATCAACAAATGGAGTTTAATCCTGCAACTCAAAAAGGAATCCCCTTTACTTTGAAACCTTTTTTCTTCACTTCATTACATTGCCATCCATCATTAACAATAATGGAGTCTCTAATTCTATAACTTCATGAAATCTTTAGTATCGAATTTAAAAAAATTCAAGCTTAAGTCAAACATCTTCTTCTTGATCTACATCGACCTCTGCCTTATCATCTCTTACCCTTCCTTTTTTTGCCATATCTCCAAATCCTAATCTCTTTTATCTCTACCTATTTTGACCTCATTTGTGGCATCCCCTACACTGTTCTCCCAGTTGCACTTGCATCTCCCTCTTCAGCATCATCCATATACTAATGCATTGTAAATAAATCAAAAATTATGTCACTACCAATCCCATCAAAGGCATTTTCATCACCAACCATACTTGCCTTGTCATTAAGGATCTCATCAATAGTGGAACCTCAATTCTTAAAATGGCCCTATTATTATGTACAACAGGGCTCAAGTTGATGGATGTGACTATTTTAATAATTTGGGAGTAGGGTGGGTTAAATTTAAAGCAGAAGTATATTAGATTACTTGTTATCATTACATTAAATGACATAATTAGGGTTTTGAAAGAGAAAGGGAATTTGGATGAGGAGATGGAAATGATGGTTTCAAAATTAATCAAGTTTTCTTTCTTTTCATTTCTTTTTACCTGGATATTTTTCTTTTGGCTTGTTTTAAGTCAAAGTGATATTGTTAATCTAAATATTAATATTTCAATCTTATTTTAGGTATTATATTTAACTTAAAATTTTGAGTCTCTTTTTTAAAAAAATACTAATAAAGTATTTGATTTTCATTAGACATAATGATTAATCATTTAATGAAATTAAATGTGAAGGCTAGTTTAATGAGGTTTTTAAAAAGAAGGGATGAACTTATTAATTATGTAAAACTAGGTGCACTCTTTTTGTTAGAGGTTCCCATTGGTGTGTTGGTGATGGTACCTCTTTTAGAGTTTATTATGATAAATGGATCCAGAGACCATATAATTTTATGATTGAGTCTCATAGATCTTTGCATGATACCACCTTTGTTTTAGATTTGGTGCTTCCTAATGGACATTAGAATTAGCATCTCATACGATAACATTTTCTTACCCATGATTTAGAGGCTATCCTTGCTATTCCTAAGCCTAGATATGTGGTACCTGATCGCTTATATTAGCACTTTGATAGTAAGGGAGTTTATTCAATTAAGAGCACTTACTAAGTGGGAATGATGCCTTTAGCAATTGATCCCTCTTCTTCCAATTCTTAAGTGGATGGGTGATGAAAGTTCTTATGGAGTTTTAGCTTACTCCAAAGGTACGTATTTTGCTTTGGCAATGTTGTACTAATATTTTTCCGTGCAACCTTTCTTTGCTTCACCACTATGTGTCAGTCAACCCTTAATGCTTTAGATGTGGTTTTGGGTTTGATGACGCATACCATGCAAGTTTTTCCTATCCTTTCTCTCTAGATATCTAGTCGCATAGTCCTTTTTAAGCCCTTCTTCCTAGCTGTGAAAGGATAGTTGCATAGTCCTTTTTAAACATAATGATTTTTATAAGGGCATGACGACATCTCAGGTTGTTTAGGTTGGCCACTATAATCTAGTCGCCTAGCAAGTGCCTCCTATTGATTGCTATAAGCTCAATGTTGATGCATTTTGCCATAAGGAGTCTCGAGTTTGTGGATTGGGTGTAATTGTACAAAAATAGGGGATGGCCTCTGCATGGTTGTCTATGTTTATAAATATTTTCTTATTCACTCAGTGCTTTGTGGGGAACTTATAGCTTTTATAAAAGGTCATCGGGTGTCTTTGGAATGTGGCTTTAGCAAATTGGTGGTAGAGTCAGAGTGCTTATAAGCTATTTCGCTGTTAACTTCTGTTAACCCCTCTTTCTCTAAGCTTAGTTTGATCATGACTAATATTGCTAAACTTGTATCTTTATTTGATTATGTTAGTTTTGTGCTTAATAAAAGGTCCTATAACAGTGTTGTACATGTTTTAGCTCGCTTTGGGACTAGTTTGAATTTCTAACAAACGTGGTTTGAGGATCAATTCTCATTATGGATTCAACATCTTTTATTGGCATATTTACTTTAGTTTGTATTATAAATTTTGTCTTAGTTTTTATGACGGGTACTCTTTTTTCATTTCAAGGTTTTTCCCCCTGGGTTTTACTTGAAAGATTTTTAATGGGGCTTCCATGCTAAGGTCCTTTGTCTTTGGTCATGATATACCTCGTTCAAAAAAAGCGAAAAATAATTTTTCTTATAAAAAAAGCATTATAATTTTTTCCATCAAACATCCGGGGCAATTATAGAAAAGCTCTAATTAGAAACTTTTTCAAAAGACAATATTTTAAAATTTGAAAAGGTAACACTTTAACATCATCAAAAAAATTCAAACAAACGCTCTTGCAAATTGTATAATATTAAAAATTAGGCCTCTTAAATATTTTTGTAAAAGTTAAATATTAAAGTTTAATATTTTAGTCATTTTTCTATAAGAATTGAACAACTAGAAGATCCCTTTAACATTGATAGTAGTAATATTTTTTTTTTACAAACTCAAAATTTGAATATAATATAAAGAAAGTACAAAATTCTATCTTGTGGTTTTTCTCTTTGGCAAATATAATCCTGTAATTTATTTATATCAAAACTCTACCATATGGTATAACACTGTTTGCAAAGTGGTATCAAATTCGTAATTCTATTACATCTCATCTGACCTAGTACCAGATTTTATATATTATTTCAACTAATTATGTGTCTAAAATTTTGATACATAATTTTTCAATCTAAATACAAAACTTGTTCTTTTTTCGTTTATTTTTTGTATATATTTGAATAAATTTTACAGTGATAAAATAATATTTATTCAAATATATAGAAAATAAAAAAATTGATAAAATTTATTCAAATACATATAAAAATAAATTTTATAGTGATAAAATTTATTGTTCAAGTGTTTATTATCACTATTTGAAGCATAAACTGATAAATTATTATGACATGAAATGATATGTAATTAATGTATGCAGGAGTAACATGTGTGCAAATAGATTGTGTATCAAATAGGATCACAGTGTTGGGTTACATGGATAGCAAAATGGCGATCAAGGCAATCTGAAGGATTGGTCGAAGAGCAAAGGTGTTGCATATTCATCTTCTTCTTTTTCTTCACATCAATTAGAAGCATCTAGTCTTAGGCTTCATACTAGTTTTAGATGCATCTTTCCTAAATGTGCTCTCTAGATTTGGGATTCAATTGAAGACAAATATTTTTACTTATGGTGATAAAAGTATATGATTTAAAAATAAAAAATATCAAATATGTTATAATATTGTATGTCTTGTGATTGAATGTTTGTCCTTATCTTTATAGGTAAAAATTCTTAGGAGATAGAATTCTAAATCTATCAATATGTTTATAACCATTAACAACTATAATTTGGTGTTACAACGAGTGAAGTGATACACATATAAATTATTCTTTATTCTATTATTTATGTAGTTTTCTCCATTTCTCTGTATTAACAACACGTTATCAAAACAATTTAATTCTACCTTGGGCTGCCTATAACTTTCATCTACTTCGGCAATATAAAAATCAGAGTTTTTTAAGAGGTTAGTATGTCATTTTCTTGGTGATATTTTATTTCAATTCATCCATGAATTAACATAAAAACTTACTATGATTTTACAAATCCAAATAACAATGATTTGATATTATGATTTTTTATACAAATAATAGAGACTTGTAATTTTTTAAGCGTCCATTAAAATTTTAATTTTGATTTGTTAATATTTTTTTTATTGTTGTGATATTTGGAGATATTGTTTTATATTAATATAGTTCTTGAAGAATTTTTATTTTAAATTCTAATTCCTAAAGACCGAGTATTATATATAGTTCCTAAAAAACTTATGTTCCTATGGAATTAAATTAATTAATATTGTTTCTGAAGAACTAGCATTATCTATAGTTCTTAAAGAACTAATTAAATAAATTACAAATTCCTGAAGAACTAAGTTCCTTAAAATCTTGAAAAAAAAAATTGTATCCCAATTTGTTAAAGGATTAATATTTTACATTTGTGAAGAATTAAATATATTGTCTATAAATCTCTGATAGGAATAATTTTAACACATATTTTAGATTATAAATGAGGAGTTTTTCTTATTTTTATAGTGTTTTTATTTTTAGAATTAGTTAATTTTCTGCTCTTTTATATTCGCATGAGAATTTCTCAAAAATGAGCTAAAATTGTGATTTCTAGTAGTATTGCATGGGCTATGTATCAAATCATGCAATAACCAGCACAGTTGACCAATAAGCAAGACTAGATTCGTATTTAGTAGATTGCACGTAGGCTACGACATGATCCATGTTGTGGGCCATACAAGCCATTATATCCATATTTTAAAAGATTACTTCAGCTTGCATTTTAAAAAGGGAGTTGATATCCATTTGACTAGGGAGTCCTAAGCAAAAAAAAGAGTAGTTTTGAGAGAGAAAAAAGTGAATATAAACTTTACACCAAATTTTGAAGAAGATTTTGTGAAGATTGAAGAGTTTTCTCTTAGGATTTTCATTGATTTTATTTAGCAAGACTCATTCTTTGGAAATTCTTTTACTCAAATTAATGGATTCTTTTCTCTTTTATTTATATTTTTCTTCTAAAATGAACTAATTCTTCAATTTTAAGGATTAAGATGAAAGCCTAATAGTTATTTCATAATGAAGAGATTTTACTTTAAATTGTGTTAGGTGTCTTGATTTAATGTGTTTAAGCTTAATTGATCTTATATATATGATGGCCACATATGTATGATGCTTAAGATTCTAGATGGTGGAGTGTGGGCCATATAGTACCAAAACAAATTCTAACAAAGGCGTATCGGCTATATAGTACCAAAATGAAATGCATTTTCATAATATAAGCAAAACTTTGTCATAAATCTCTTTGACCTAAATGAAATACAAAAAGTCTTTCTCATGATAAAATTGTGGTTTAAAATGTTTTGAGTTTGGAAAACCCTTATGTCTTTAACTGTACTAAGTCAGCGTCATCAGAAGTAGAAGTCTTAATGGGCAAAATGTAGAAGATGTATCAGTTAGTCCATGTGGCCTCGACTTTATCCAAAAAGTGTAGACTCAAGAGTCCCTCTATAAAGGAAGGAAGAAACCACATCCTACATGGCCCCAAACTGCCGACAGACTCTAACCAGGTCGTACAAAGTGTTGGATGTTAGTACAAGAATAATCACACACCCTTCATAAGTCCTTAGGGTAACTTGAGTTAGTCTCCATTAGTGGCAAGTTGAACGGATGCTAGAATTTAATATATAAGACAACCACTCGCCCCACTCAACTTTGGTGAAAGTAGCTCTTAACAATCGATAGTTGAAATGATATTAAGGGAAGTAGTGCCTCATGTCCATAATGGGAGCCTCTAGCAATCCTAGTTTCTCCTACAATCATATGTAAAGAGAAATAGAGAAAGAGATAGAAGAAAAAAACTTGTTAGGTTGAAAAAGAAAAATAACGGCTTAAGCTAAAATAAGCAGCCCGTTGGATTGAAAATCTGAAAGAGTGGTCCAGACAAAATTAGGGCAAGAAAATAATAAATAATAAAAATAAATGAAAATAAAAGGCTACAAGAGAAACCCATACCTAAAACAACAATGGACTTCTGGAGAAAGACCGATTGATACCTAATGATACTTTATCCAAGCCCACGATGGTCTCACCGAGAATCACAGGAAGTAAAGTCCTCCCCAGTTTAATCTCATTAATAAGTGGCAAGAATTGGAGGTTGATCTCACCATCATCTCATCAAAGTAAAAATTATCCCATCAAAATGGCTGCCAAACTATAGGCTTGAATGGCCCTACATGGCCCCGCGAAGGGTGTCGAGTGAGCAAGAGACATGTAAGGACCTTTTTTTCTCCTAAGGTGCATGTGGGTACCTCATCATAGTATACATCAAATAGTTCCATCATCTTTCGAGTATGTAGTAATCCAAATGTTGTAACACAATCCAGTTTGTGTCAGTGATGTGACAGTAAAGGATGGCACCAAACTCCTCTAATAGGGGGTAAATCTCAGTTTCTCCAAAATGAAAAGAATGGGTAGTTGGGTCCCAATAACTGCAAGCCACTCGTAGGAAGTCGATGTTAAGCTAAACATATAAAAAGCAGCGGAGGGCTTTAAAACCTACCTAAGGAAGGTCGAACCATTTTGAAGTGTGAAGAGACTTCAACAATACTCTAATCGTGATGGGAAATGAGAAAATAATAAATGGGGACATAAAAATCAAGAAAAGCAATTTTATAAGGAATAAGAAAGTGGATAGTTCTTGATAGTTGTGAACACTTTAGTTGGCTATACAAACTAATTAGGTTGTCTATACAGATGACATACTAGTCTATACTGATAACTTTTACTATAATTTTTACAATAAGGTTTTCTTTGCATTTTTTACAATCATTTTGTTTTGAATCTATTTAAAAGAGCACATGTATATATGAATAAAGTAAATGAAAATGTCATACATAGAATTAAAAAGAGTTCATCAAAAATCAAAGAAGTCATCTATTGTTGCAAAATTGCTCGAATTTAATAAAATTGAGGGGATTTTTAGTCTAGAATGTATCAAATACCTTAACATCCAAAAATGAAAAGGACTTAAAAAAATGTGCCCAAACACTATACTCAAAGTGTCAAAGGTTCTTACAATTTGAACAATAAAAAAAAAAATCTAAAGCCTAACATTGAAGCTAATTTCAAAAGAAGGGGAAGAGGGGAAACTACAATAGGCTTAATCCTCATCATCCTCCTCTTCAAAAGTGCCAACATAGTCCTCAGACTCCTCTGATAAGGGTGACCCTAGGTTTGCCCTATATTGCGCCAGCTTGACATGCGTCTCTCGGAGCTCCCGATCCTTTGTTGGATCACCTCTGTAGCATGTACAAGGTTAGGATCATTAAGACATGCACATACTGGCACAAATATGAACATGCATATATGAATCATATTTTACTAATTTGCAGGGTGTGTAGCATCCATTTTAGCACAACGATAAGGTCGAACATGTGCATGGCCTGAACGTGAAAAACCTACACAAATGTAAAACAAAGTCAGCAGGCATAATGAGAAGCAAAATAAAAAATAGAGAGCAAAAAATAAAGAAGTAATTACATTAGTCGTGCCAGAGGGCTCGAAAGAGCACAAAGAATGAGTAAGCTCTAGCGTCATCATGGATCTCATAGGTGAGGAGAAGCACATCTCCATAGGTTATCAGGAAATGGGTCCACCTCCTAAACTAAGATAGGCTCTAAGCTCGGCATATCTATGGTGCGAGCCCATTTGCAACTCCCTACCATCAACACAGGCTCTAAAGGCATCTACTCGGAGTGAGCCATCATGCTGCAAGGCCCTTATCGCAACATTGTCCCCATATGTGCCTCGTGCTGAGGAAATGATTGAATATGTGCCTCAAATATTGGAGTCGCGCTAGCTAACGACCCTTTCAACCATGCTCTATACTTCCCAACACCTACAACTAACTGCTCATTATGCTACAACTCTAACAGTAGATGATGCTTGAAGGACTGTCTTTTTGCCTCTACTAGTTTTGGATGTCATATGTCTATGGGTCTCCTCTAATCCAAGCAAAGCTACAAGAAAAGAAACACCTATTAGGAGTATTTTAACAAATACATAAATCATAAGGTAATAGTTTGACTTTGCTTTTATAGGGAAATGTCACGGCCCGAATTTCAAGCTGCACTGACGTTAAGAAAGGGGATGACTTAAGGTCTCTAGAATTCATAACAAGACTAATTTAGCTTATGAGAAGGCCTATTATGCTTTTTTGTTAGTCACTTTGATATTGAAAAAATCATAAACTTGCATTAGCATCACCTTAAATTCTAAGGAATAAAATAAAGGAAGTTATGATGTAAATATTTCTTAATACATGATATTTCTTCCTTTTCTTTCTCTTTACTTTTCTTTCTTTTTTCTTTTATGACATAAATGATATATAAAATAAAACTCCCATAAAATTTATCCTTAGAATTAAGGGATTCATTTTTAGACTTATACCATTCAAGTATTATTACAATATGTACCATAATCATTAACATTTACTCATATGTATAAACTCTTTCTAGATAATTCATAACATACTTAAATACCTTGTGAAGATATTTAAGAATATAAATACATAATAACATATTTCTTAATTAAATACATAATCCTTAACAACTTATATACATAAATATTTAGGCAATTATGAGAAATAAATGTAGTTCCTTGACATATACATAATGTTTATATTTAATCTTAATCTTTAGACTTCTAGCATCCTTTCATCAACTTAGTCATCATTTATATCTTTCCTGTAAACCAATTGTGTGTGTGAGGGTTGAATTCCTTACGAAGAACTCAATAAGGATTTCTAAATGTCCATTATGCATGCTCATATGTCTTACATGAAAGCATTTCTAATTATATGACACACTATCGGCATGCATCATTTATGTGGCGTATCATTAAGTATATTGATAGTCAAGTCCATGAGAATTTCTACTTAGGTTATTTATCTTTCTCGCAAAGGAAAGTTGTCTTACTAGTTGTGCACTCTAAAGAGAGTTGTCTTACCAGTTGTATCTTTTACATCACAAGAAAATGTAAACATACCAATAAAATTTACCAACATAAATCCATTGGTAGATTTTGATGAATCAATGATGAAAAAAGAAATGGATTATTAAAAATAATGACAGATTTTCCACTATAATCAGTACAAATTTACCAACTTAATGAATTTGTTGGTAAATCATAGTGCCAATATTGGCACCAAACATTACTGATAGAATTACCAATGAGTGGAAGTAAAAAGTCATGCTAGAAAATGGGCGCTAATAGTTTTGTTGGAAATCCATTGATAATTTTTTTATTAAAATTAAAATTATTTATCGGCAGATTACCAACAGATCTACTAATCTAACATGGTAGGCCCTTAGTATATCCATTGGTAAATTCTTTCTAAAAATTTGCAGAAGCCCTTTTCTCCTTATTTCGTTCTTCTTCTTTCCCTCTAAACACTTGAGCTCTCTCTCTCTATCTCCACCATGTGTTCAATTGTTCCTCCTTTCTACGCCGAGAAAGCTGTCGCTAGCGCCATTGCCTCAGTTTCAGGTACCACCTCTCTCCTTCCATCTCTCTCACTCTCTTCCTCTATTATACATATCTATTCTCCCTCTATTCTATGTTTCTATTGAATGAGAATATATTAATGATTATATAAATTTATATATTACTAATTATATATAATGATTATAGAATGTGTAAATTCATTACATAATTTTTATTAAATCAGAATGCGTAAATTGATTACATATTTTTTGTTGAATGAGAATCTGTAAGATAATATTATAATTAAGTAAATTTTGTTAAATGAGAATATAATTTATGTTCTTTATAATTTCTGATGTTGAGTGAGAAATTCTATAATTATTGTTGAATGAAAATTTGCAAAATTCTATAAATTAGGAATAATAATTTGTAGTTATGTAAATTATAATGTAATTTGTAGAAGTTCGTGAATTTGTAGAATTTATTATATAAATTTTGTAAACTAACTTATATATTAAATTTTGTAATTTATACAATCTATGAGATTTATATAATAAATTTTGTGATTTTAATTTGTATAATTTACAATGAATTATGAAATTTTGTGATATTGAAAAATTTTGTGAATAGTGGAAAATTTTGATATTGTGAAAGAATGTGCAATTTGTAAATTTTGTGAATATCGATATTGTAAATATTTGTATATATTGATATTGTAAATTTTAAATAGTGTAAATTTGAAAATATTGTATATTTAATTTTTGTTATGAATTGTAGTGAATTATTATAAATTTATTGTAATAGTGAAAATTTAAATGACTTATTGTAATTTTAATTTTAATAGAGTGTAAATTTTAGTTTCTAAATTTAAATTTTAGTGTAAATTGATTGTAATAGTGTAAATTTAATGTTATTTTGTAAGTATTACAATATTTTTTAATTTTTGAAATTGTAGTGAATTATTTTAAATTTATTGTAATAGTGTAAATTTTAGTGAATTATTGTAAATTTTAATTTTAATATAGTGTAAATTTTTAAGTTTTAAAATTTAGTGAAATTTTTATTAAATTTGAATTGTAGTGAATTCTAATGCAATTTATTAGTGTAAAATTATAATTTTGAGTTTTAGTGAATTTTGATTGTACTATTTTAAATCTTTGTGTCTTTATTGTTATTTTTATAAATTTTTGTAAATTTTCATAATGTTATAATTTTTAGATTATGATGTAGTGAATTTTACAAAATTTTTAATCAACTTATAATATTTAAAATTTTTAATAAATTCATAATATTTATAATTTTAATGTATTTTATAATCAAGTTGTAATCTTTATTAAGTTGTTTTATGAAATCTACGCCTCAAGAGATAGGTATTTAATTTAAAAATTGTATAAATTTTAAAATTATTAATAAATGAAATTCAGTAAATTAATATAAATGAAATATTTGTATGATATATTATGAAAAATTTGTATGATATATTATGAAATTTTATATGTATGCCATTCATGTTTAAGAAAATTTCATAAAAATGTAATGATATTCCATAATAATATTTCATAAAAATTTCATGCTTTCCATAAAAATATAATAATATTTCATAAAAAAAATTTCATTAAATTGTTGTGCTTTTCATAAAATGTAATTATATTCCATAAGATTCCAAAGCTTTCCAAAATATTAATCATATTCCATAAAAGATTCACACAATTTCAATGCTTTCTATAAAATATAAAAAATATTTCATAAAATTTCAAAGATTTTCATAAAATTAATAATTGCCCATTAAAATTTTGTAACATTCGAAAAGGATTTCAGAAAATTAATAATATCTCATTAAACTTTTTAAAAATTTAAAAGGTTTGCAAAAAAAATAATATTGTATAAAATTTTCATAAATTTTCAAAGATTTTCAAAAAAAAATTAATAATATTCTATTAAAATTTCATATAATTTCAAAAGTTTCTACAAATTTAATGATAGTCTATAAAAATTTCAGAAAATTTCAAAGATTAACATAAAATTAAGAATATGTCCTAAAAATTTCATAAAATTCCAAAAAAGTAATAAGTTTTATAAAAATCTAAAAAATTAATAATATTTCATCAAAATTTCATAAAATTTTAAAGGTTTCTAAAAAATTGATAATATTTCGTAAAAATTTTATAAAATTTCAAAGGTTTCAAAAAGTAATAATATTTCATAAAAATTTCATAAAATTATAAGGGTTTCCAAAAATTAATAATATTACATAAAAATTTCGTAAAATTACAAAGGTTTCCAAAAATTTTACAATATTTCATTAAAATTCTATAAAATTTCAAAGGTTTCAAAAATTAATAATATTCCATTAAAATTTCATTAAATTCTAAAGGTGTCCAAAAATTAACAATATTCCATAAAAATTTCATCAAATTCTAAAGGTTTCAAAAATTAATAATAATTGATAAAAAATTTCATAAATTTTCAAAAGGTTTCCAAAAAATTGATAATATTCCGTTAAAATTTCATAACATTCCAAAGCTTTTCATAAAATGTAAGATATTAATGCCATAAATTTTTAAAAATTTTAAATTCGTAATTTGGCCTAAATTTTATTGCAACCTAATATTGTTCTTTTATTGAATATTATATGTTTGGACTTAATGTTTATTATTTTTTTATTTTATATTTTATTAAAAAGACAATACGAAGTAATATATAATTTATAGAAAATTTGATTGAATTTCCTATATATATCATAGAATAACATATAGATATAATAATCTTAGATAACTATTTGATGTGATTGTTATTGAAGGATGAGATGACATTGAATTGTTCAAATTTGACAGTTTAGAAAACTTATTGTACACAACATATTTCAAACTGTTGCTGAAAATTTCGGTTAACTATCTCCTACATATTCTCTTTATGCATAATGAAAAATGTTGTACAATATTTTTCGTTTTTGTGCATTAGGATAACTGTAGTGAGATGTTGTCGAAATTTCAATAGTTGTGACTGGTTAGATAGCAATGAATTTCTAAATGGGTTAGGTTTTTACCTTATGGAGAATGAAAGATAAGGAGATAGTATTAGCTATGAAAACAATATAAAATATCATAAAAAAATTAAAATGAAAAATATCAAATCTAAGTTTAATGACATTCTTATTTCATAATTTTCAAAACATTATAATGAGGTCGGATAGAAATTAGATGTATTCTAGGCTTAAGGATGTTTTATTAAGGTCTAAATTATAAGAAAGTGTAAACCAATTCATTCAATTTGCTACTTCACAACCTGAATTTATGGATGGACCCAAGATTAGATGTCCTTATAATTATAAAAGTGTCAGAATCGTAGTTATTTAAAACCAAATATTGTAATGTTGTATCATTGTTTGGTTATTATGATGGTATTGACATGATGAAGTATGTGAATTTGGAACATCAGCTATAAATAAACATGATCTTCTAGCTGATAATATATGTAGTAGTGAATGAGAACCTAATGCATTACATATCATGATAATGGATGCCACTGGTCCAGGGTTTGATTATAGTGGAATGAGTAAAGCCCTTAATATGACATCTCAGAAGTTGTATGATATGCTTAATGTAACTAATGAGGATTTATGGCCTAAGTATTTTAAGTTATCTATGATTGCACAATTGATGAATATCAATTATGAGCACTATTTAAGGTTTTATAATGATATTTTTACAATAGTACAATGAGTCCTTGCTTGAGGATAATATAATGGTAGATAGTTTTTATAGCATCAAGAAGTTGATGCATGGTTCAAGTCTTCCAGTTAAAAAGATTCACTACTACAAGAATGATGACATGTTTTATTAGGGTGAGGACAATGATGTGAGGACATGTAAGTTCTATTATTTTCCTAGATTTAAGCACATGCCATGAGGTTTAAATACATCTAAAATTGAAATTCCATATAAAAAGATGTATTATTTACCTTTGACTCTAAGGTTGATAGATTGTATGCTTTTGAAACAACTGCAAAGTATATGACATGGCATTCAGAGCATGAGAAGAAAAAGGGTGTGATGGAATATTGTTCAGATTCTCGTGCATAGAAGCATTTCAATTACATAGAAGCATTTCTATTGCATGAATCTCATGCATAAGAAATTGGAAAGATCTAACATTGTCTTACTGTTTATGGTATTTGGAATGCCTTAGAGAGCTATCATAAGGGCATCACCTTGGTGAAATCTAGTCGACTTGAGATGTATATGATGGAGTGGGAGCTATTTATGATGAAGGAAGAAGAAATCATCACAAGCATGACAAATAGACTCCTTACAATCGTCACCAACATGAAGAAGTTTGGGAGAATTCTCACCAATCATGAGGTAAATTCTAAAATTCTAAAATCTCTACCTCTTGAAAAATTTGGTGCAAGGGTGTGTAGTATCCAAGAGTCCAACTCGAAATAGGAAAGGTGTCGATGGATGTCCTAATAGGCAAACTCTTAACTCATGAGTTATCCTTAAAGAAGGATGAAGAAATGAAGAGAATGAAAGGCCAAGAAGAGAAATCTGAAAAACTAGAAAGTAGAACCTTGACACTCAAGTCTTCATCAAAGGATAAGAAAGTAGAAGCAGCCTTAAGTGAAGAGAAAGTGACAAGGAGGAGGAGGAGCTTGCAATGCTTTCAAGAAGAACTAAGGAGATGATTAAAAGAAGGAAAGAAAGAAGGAACTTCAAGAAAGTAACTCCAACTCCCAAAGAAAGATCAAATGATGTCCATTACTATGAATGTGGCAAGCAAGGCCACATCAAATATGACTACCCTAAGTTGAAGAAGAAAAATAAAGGGGATAAAAAAAAAAAAACAAAAAGCTTCAAAGCCACTTGTGATAATAGCTAGTGAAGAAGATGAAGAAAAAGATGTTGCAAACCCATGCTTCATGACTCAAAAGGATTCATCGAATGAGGTAAACTCTTCACGTCACTCTTATTCCAAATTTGATAAATTAGATGATATGGATGATGAGCTTTTAGAGGCTTTCACCATGAAATGTGACAAATATAAGTGACAAATGAAAACTTACAAAAAGAAGTGCACTAAATTAAAAGATGAACTCAAATCCCTAAATAGTCTTGTAAGTGAATTAAGGGCTTCAAATGAAGAACTCAAGAAGTCTATGGAGAGTCTATCCAAGTCATCTTCATCTCTAACTTCATTAAGAAAAGAAAATGACTCCTTGAAAGGTGAAGTCATTGAGCTTAGAAACTCTATATCTAAGTTCTACAAGGGCAAGAAAGCTTTGGATGCACTTATTGTATCACAAATACCTCCTTTAGTTAGGCATGGTTTGAGCTTTAATGGAGCCTCTTCTTCAACACTTTCACTCACAACATTCATCAAGGCCTCAACATCTCAAACTTCAAGTATTGAGGTTGTTGGAAAGAAAAGTGTTCAATGCACTAAACCACCATTGCCTAAGGGCAAGGAAAAGGTGCAACAAAGCCCTAAGCCTATTTCTAAGAAGGCCAACCATGCATACATGTATAATAAAAGGCATGCTCATTCAAACACACACAGAAAATCTAGTCCTACACTTATTCATACAAGTTCATGCTCACACACACACATAATGTTGGTATGATGAAATCCTTCACTCATCTCAAGTCAATGCATAGGAGAAAGACACATAGGTCTAAACTCCAATTCCATTACTGCATGAAATATGGACACATAAATGTTTATTGCTCCATTAGGAAGGCACACCTTAAGTTGCAAGATCCTTCAAAACCTAACCCTCTATGACCTAAATATGTTTGGGTACCAAAGCAAAATGATTTACTTGTGTTGTGTAGGGGTGTTTGGTAGCCACCAATGATGAAAATGATTGGCATGTGGATAGCAGATGCTCAAAGCACTTGACGGGTAATAGGAAACTATTCATAGCCCTAAAGAAAAAGGCAGGTGGCAATGTCACATTTGGAATCGATGTCAAGGGTAAGGTAATTGGCATTAAGACCATTGGTAAGAATGGTTGTTCTTTAATTAATGATGTTTTACTTATTGATGGCTTACAACATAACTTGCTTAGTGCAAGTCAATTATATGACAAAGGTAATAAAGTCACCTTTGACCCTAGAGAATGTCGAGTTACCATTTTAGTGGATAAAAAGGTAGTCTTCAAGTGTGAAAGGAAAGCCAATATCTATCTAATTGACTTAGACAGTTTGGCTAATCAATCCTTTAAGTATTTTATGTCTCTTAGTAATGAAGCTTGGCTATGGCATAAAAGACTTGGACATGCTAGCATGGAGCTTTCATAAAGCTTATGAAAGGGAAAGCTAGTAGAAGGTCTTCCCAAGCTAAGGTTCTCTAGAGACAAGACATATGGTCCTTCCCAAATGGGGAAGCAGTATCAATCTTCCTTCAAAGCAAAGAATATTATAAATACATCTAGACCTCTTCAATTAATTCATATGGACTTGATAAGACCTACTAAGAGTGCTAGCTTAGGTGAAAAATATTATGCACTACTCCTAGTTGATGATTACTCTCGGTCTTATTGGGTTTCTTTTCTAGCTCATAAGCATGATACTTTTGATGCTTTCAAAAGTTTTGCAAAAAGGAACCAAAATGAAAAAGGTTATTTCATTTCTTCCATAAAAAGTGACGATGGAAAAGAATTTCAAAATGAGTTTTTTGAATCTTATTACCTAGAGAATGGGATTTTCCATAACTTTTCAACTCCTAGAACACCACAACAAAATGGTATTGTAAAAAAGAAAAATTGGACGCTAGTAGAGATGGCTAGAACTATGCTCAATGAGTATTCATTGCCAAATTACTTTTGCGTCGAAGCTATCAATACTTCATGTTATATTGCAAATTGAGTTTTTCAAAAGACTCATTCTTAATAAAACTTCTTATGAGTTATCGAATGGTAGAAAGCCTAAGTTAGCATACCTAATAGTTTTTGGATGTAAGCTCTATATCTTGAATACCAAGGATAATCTTGGAAATTTTGATTCAAAAACTAATTGAGGCATCTTCTTAGGTTATTTCACCACTATCAAAGCCTATAGGGTCTTTAATAAAAGTTCAGTGGTTGTTGAAAAGTTTATGAATATTGTGTTTGATGAATCTAGTAAGCTTGATCTTGGGAAAAGTTCTTTGGTTGATGACATTATATGTAATACCCGTTTTCATTTTATAGAACTCATATGGCTCTGATACCAATAAATGTAATAACCACTTGTGTTTACAAATCATGTTGCTCTGATACCATTAATTATGACATTCGTATTCATATTTGCTTTGATACCAATAAATGTAATAACCATGTTCATTTACAAAACTCATACTATTCATGTCCACAATTTGTAATGCTATAATCGATACCTATCAGAGCACTCAACATCCGAGATTTACCCGTCGGCCCCACGATGTTATACACACCGGGATTTGCGCATGTCACATGAATTTCAAACTATTTCAAATGAATGTCAAAAGTTCTTTTTCTGAATGGTGTTATTGAGGAGGAAGTTTATGTAGAACAACCTCTTGGTTTTGAATCACATACTTTTACAAATTATGTTTTCAAATTGAATAAAGTCTTGTATGGTTTGAAACAAGCTCCAGGAGCTTGGTATGAAAGACTTAGTTCTTTTCTTTTGCAAAATGATTTTGAAAAGGGGAAGGGTGATACAACTTTGTTCGCCAAAAGGTATAATCATGATACACTAATAGTGCAAATTTATATTGATGATATCATTTTTGGTACTGCTAATGAATCTCTTTGTGAGGATTTTGCTAAGTGTATGACTAGAGAATTTGAGATGAGCATGACGAGATAGCTTAAGTTTTTCCTTGGTCTACAAATCAAGCAAATCAAAGAAGAGATCTTCATCAATCAAACCAAAAACACAAAGGGCATTCTCAAGAAATTTGGCGTGGAAGGATATAAAGTAGCAAAAACACTAATGAGTGCTACCATCAAATTGGATAAGGACGAATCGAGTAAGTCAGTTGATGAAAAGAGATATCAATATATGATCAGTTCTCTACTTTATCTTACCACTTCTAGACCTGATATAATGTTTAGTGTATGCATGTGTGCTAGGTTTCAATCTTATCCCAAAGAATCTCATTTGAATATTGTTAAAAGGATTTTCAAATATCTACATGGCACATTGCATTTAGATTTAGGGTATCCTAGAGATTCTTCATTTAGCCTCATATGTTATTCAGATGCAGATTATGCTGACAGTCTTTTAGATAGAAAGAGCACTTCTAAAACTTGCTAATTTATAGAAGAGTGTTTAGTTGTTTAGTTTAGTAAGAACTAAGTTTTGGTTGCCTTATCCATCACCGAAGTTGAATATATAGCTACGGGTTATTGTTGTACCTAAGTCCTTTGGATGAAATAACAATTAAATGATTTTAGCAAAGTTGTTGATCACATTCCCATCAAATGTGGCAACACAAGTACAATAAATCTTTTCAAAAATCCCATCTAACATTTTAGGAGCAAATATGTAGACATTAGGCATCATTTTCTTAGAGATCATATCCAAAATGGTGATGTAGGATTAGAATTTATAGACACAAATCATCAACTTACGGACATTTTCACAAAGCCTCTCAATGAAGAAAGGATGAACTTCATTAAGAGAGAATTGAGAATGATTGATGAAAGCTCCCTAAAGTGAAATATGGATCTCTCTATAATACTTTTTGTATGTTATATAATTCCTTGATTAAATGATTACTATGGATGTTGCAGTGACATATATGATATTTATTTCTTTGGATGTCCTAAGTTTATGTGCAATTGTGCCTCTTTATGCCAATTTGTGTAAATTGGACATCAATATATTAAGTGGATCACAGTTTAAAAAGTCAAGTCCTACCTTTTCTTAGTTATCTTCTTTAACTTGTAATTCGCAGTCGCTATTCCTTGGTTCACAGTCGTAAATTATAGGTACTCCATATTTAGTTGTCAGCCATCAATTCGCGATCATGATTTTCAATCCCCACAGCAAATTTATTCAAATTTTAAATCTTTTAACTATTAAATGCACTGTTTCCTAAAGAATTTTTGTCCGTTACTCAAATTTTTCAGAATTAGTGATCGCGACTTTAGGTAACTGCCACACATTTAAGTGATTTGATTGCCAACCAATTGCACTCTTTCATTTAATTCATTTATGATCATTTTTAGCCATTTTCATACCCTTTTTGGCCTATAAAAACCCACAAACAGTGTTTTCATTCATTCCTACCAAATATCTTCTTCTCTCTTCTTCCTTAATCTCAAAAACTTCATACCTTCCTTCATTCATAAATGGCCCCTAAGAAAGCTTCAAAAGCAAAGAAGGGGAAGGCAATGGCATAGCTTTATGGACCACCGATTCTACACTTAATGAAACGGATAACGAAAGAAGAAAAAGATTAGTACAAAGTGAATGCTTCCAAGATCATCCTTCTCAACAAAATACCTTCCACTTTCCTTCTTGAGTCGCTGGGAATCAAGGATGAGATCCACATATTCTTTCAAACCTGGAATGGAATAAATTCATTTTTCATGACGAGCTCGGATATGTGAAAATCGTGCGAGAATTCATATGTACCATGACTCTAAGTCAAAGAGCGAAATCTCACATCAGCCAATAGGGGCTAGTATTTTGTGCTTTTGGAGACCCTTTTTTCATCACTTTCCAACAACTATCCATTATTTTCAATCTTCAAGTCGAAGATGACATTTCATTCATCATCTCCGCTCTTGATGTCATATATTTCAAGTTTTAGTCCGAAATTTCCATTGACACCATACATGAGCCCAAAACCTCTTTAGCCAAATACATTTGAACCCTTCCTTTTTGGTTACTTCATCGTATCATCACCTTCTCCATTAATGCAAAAGGTGATGGTAATGAAAATGTATCCCAAAAGGATCTTGTTTTCCTTTTCTGCCTTATCAAAAACAAACCCATATAAATTAGTTGTTATCTTGTGGATCAATTGATTCACATGAGCACCAAACTCAAGAGTCAGTTTCTTCTTCCTTCCCATGTAACTGTCATTTACCAGTACGTGGGTGCTCTTAATGAGGAAAATGAAAATTTTCTCACTAAGAAGCTTCTCCCTTCCTAAAATTTTATGGACCTCCCCTACCTCATCAATGCAAAAGCCATTCACCCTGATTATTAAACATACACTTTGGGTGCCTTTGGAGCCAAAAAACTAGAGTCTTTCCAAGCCTCTAAAAGAAAAAGGTTTGCCATTGAAGAGGAGCCTAACCTGTTTCACCTCCCCAACCTAAGCCCAAAACCAAAATCTCTTTTTGCCTCCATTAATAAGAAATTGGACAAGATGATGAGGATACTAAATAGACGGTTTCTCCTTTTATCCCACCTACACAATGACTTGGTGGACTTACAGGAGAAAGTAAGTGTTTCTTCCTGCCATCTTTCGAATTTTGAGGATTAGGAAGACACACCAGAAAAGGAGGACAACCAAGAGGTTGAGGAGGGTGATGAAGTTGAAGGTGAAGGAGATAATAAAGAACAAGACGATTCTGAAGATTATGACAATTCTCCCATCTTTTTTTATTGTCTTTAAGGTTTTTATTTCTTTTTCTGCTTTATTTTTAAACTCTTGATGTAAAATCGTTGATCCCATAGTTTATTATATAAATAAAAATGTTTAATTTGTAATTCATTGTCTAAAATGTTATGTGATTGCAACTTATATGATATCTTTATTGTTTTGCTCTTTATGATTACTCTATCTCAATTTATGCATCTTTTTTTTACTTTGATCTTATCAGAGGGGGAGAGAATAACATTGAAAGAAAATAAGTATTGTGCATAAGAAAGCCATAAGTTGAGGGGGAGCAAGTTCTAACTTAGAATTTTTTATCATTGTCTAGAATCCTTGGATTATTCTTTGATTATTTGATCATTCACTATTTCAAATTTACAACTCATCCATTTTTTTTTCTTTAGGATCAATCTAAGTTGTTAAAATAAAAAAGGGGGAGATTGTTGGACTAGGTTGTGTTGGCCCTTGGCACCAAGAAGGGGGGTTGAATTGGTGTATAAAAATTTAAAAATAAAGAAGAGGGGAAAAATAATGAGAATAATGAACACAAGCGATTTATAGTGGTTCGGGTATTAACCAACCCTACGTCCACTCCCCAATTCACCAAT
>CATIWR010564216.1:0-23888 GCA_949677035.1 Omphalea diandra | reverse complement strand
TTTTAGATATTTACAGATCACAAGAGATTGAAGTATTTGATGAGCTAAAAAGAATTAAACATAAGACAGAGGTGGTGGTCAGAATTACTTAATAATTATGATTGTACGATTGAGTATCACCTAGGGAAGGCAAACGTGGTTGTTGATGCTTTGAGCAAGAAATCAAGAAGTGGTGTAGCTCATTTACTGGTATTTCCATTGTCTTATTTAGTTCAATTATGAGATATAAATATAGAATAAAACATACAAAAGAATGGGGTATTGATTGATACTTTTCTAGTGAGACTAATGTTGCATGATCGAATTAAAGAAGCACAGGGCAAGGATTAAAAGTTACATATAATGATTGAAATGGTAAAATAGGGGAGACATGATGATTTTGATATTCGAAATGATGCCTTGATATTGGGTTTTTGTATTTGTGTGCCTAATGTTGATAATTTGCAAAAAGAAATCTTAGAACAAGCACATAATGCTCTATATGCCATGCATCCAAGAATGAAGAAAATGTATAATACCTTGCGATCTCATTTTTTATGGCCTAAAATGAAGAAAGATGTAGCAGCCTATGTTTCAATATGTTTGACTTGTCAGTAGATCAAAACTAAACATCAAGCACTAGCTGAAAAATTGAAACCATTGACGATTCTAATATGGAAATGGGAAAGAATAACCATGCACTTCATATATGGGTTATCAAGAACATTGAAGAAGAATGATGTTATATGGGTGATCATTGATATACTAACTAAGCCAGCTCACTTTTTGTCTATTTGATGGGGTAGTTCACATAAGCACATAGCCAAGAAATATATGGAAGAAATTGTCAGATTACATGGCGTTCTAGTGTCAAATAAAGATCCATGATTTACATCTCAATTTTGGGCTACCTTACAATAGGATTTGGGTACAAAGTTGAGTTTCATAGTACTTTTCATCCTCAGACAGATGGGTAATCATAAAGATTTAGAAACTTGAAGGCATGCTTCGATCTTGTGTGATAAAGTTCAAAGGTGCATGGGATGAATACATTGCCTTAATTGAATTTGATTATAATAATCATTATCATATCAGTATACAACTAGCACCATATGAAACAATATGGATGAAAATGTCAAAGTCTTATCTATTAAAAGGAAGAAGGATGCATATTTTAGGAGGCCCATAACTAGTGTAAGACATTGTGGATAAGGTAAAGGTAATCAAAAGTAAACTTAAAGCAGCATAAGACATGTATAAGAGATATGCAGACCAACACATATGAGAAATGGAATATGAGGTGGGATTTAAAGCATTCCTTCAAGTTTCACTGTGGAAAGGAATAATTTGATTTGGTAACAAGGGCAAACTGAGTCCTCGATACATAGGACCATATGAGATCTTAGAAAGAATTGGTCTATTGGCTTACTAACTAGCACTACCACTAGAGGTGGCTCAGATTCATGATGTATTTCATGTAAGTATGCTTAGAAAGTATCGGTCTGATCCTGAACATGTACCTAGGGATCCAGCAATAACAATTACAAATGATATAAGTTACATAAAGAACTAGTGAAAATCTTTAGTTATAAGATAAAACAGTTATGAAATCGATAAATCTCTTTAGTTAAGGTGTTATGGAGAAACCACTCACAAGAAGGGGCTACATAGGAAACTAAAGATAACATTAAATGACAAAATCCATATTTGTTACAGGTATTGAATTTTGAGGATGAAATTCTTAATAATAGGGGAAGAAATATAATATCCCTATCCATATTCATTGGCATTCTCACATGGACCTATTCATAAATGATTTACAATCCCACATGAATGTAAGCATTGGATAAATGATCATTTAGATATGTGAGTTGGATAAGCACAGCGATGACATTTGCACCATTGCATTTGGGACACTTGAACATATATGTAATGTTTGTATAGCTGCATGGAAAATTATCTTATGTTGTGTACATGGTATAACATCATAAATATTGGTGTTTCAGAGCTCATTTAAAATTATAAGGAGCATATGAGGATTAGGAGATGGATGTAGGTGATGAAGGAGTAAAGAAGAGGGACTACAAGGGGAAAAGTGAACTTCCAACCAATGGAAATGAGACACCATGAATTTGTTTTGTTACAATAGGTTTACAAGTGGAATTTTACATCCTTTAGGATTAGAATATAGAGGTTAAATGTGAGGGGCAGCAGAATAATGAGAGAGCTAAGGAAGAAATAAAGAAAATAAGAAGAAGAATAAGAAGGAGAAGGAGAAGAGTGAGCTGCCTATGAAGGAATCGAAAGCATTTTTAGTTCTGGGAAAATAGGTAAATGAATTTATCTTCTTTCCATATGAAATTAGTCCCTCAAGTCATGTTAATCATGGATGGTTAGTAAGAATTATGGAGTATTTGAGGTAGACCTTATGTATGGAAGTTGAAATTCAAGAGAAACAAAGCTGATTATGTTAGTTTTATTGTTAGAGCAGAATAGTGTACCCATAATTTCATAACCCTAGAATATGAATTAAGGAAAGTATAAAATATGAAAGTTGTATATTTATGCCTCATATAAATGCATTTGGTGTGTGTGAGGAGATATGGCTCCTCACAACCAACCAAAAACACCTCAGTCTTTCTATTTTCATATATTTTGAGGATGTTATGTGTTGATTTAGACAAAGTGAAAAACATTAAATTTATAGGGTTATATCCCCTATAAATTATTCTGAAGTAGTTTTGCTTGATTGGTTGTATGGAAAGAGATATGGCTCATTGATTGTGACTAACACTGAACCCGATGAAACCTCATATGTCTTTTAATTTTGTTTTCCAAGAATTTGATGGCCATAGATTATGAATTTGATGGTGTGCCAAACTTGAAAGTTGTATATTTATTCTGATTTACTTGCATGTAAAATATTTTCACCAAATTTAACATGGTTGTTGAGATATTGCCCCTTCATTATGACTGATTGTCAACATGTTGAAAACCTACTCACCCTGAGATTGGTCATTTGTTTTGGTGACTTTATAGACTGAATTAGACAATGAATAAAGCATGAAAAATGTTCCTTTATGTGTTTTGTAACTTATGGAAGATCATGTTTGCAATTAGATTTGTACAATTTGAGACATACTCGAGAATGTAAGACCTATTCAGATTGAGATGACATTAAAATAGGGAAAATTTCAAAAATTTACCACCTTTTCTATATGTCTTATATTGACCTAAAATTTGACTATACTGTATCATATGTGTCTATTACATTTGAAAAAAAGAATTAAGTCATTTGGATAATTATATCTAGAGTATTACTGTGAAAGTGTAGCAGGGTCAAGCTACTATATAAGGAAAATATACATAAACACTAGGTCCATTTGCATGGATCATGCCATAGTTGCATACCAAGCATTCATAATCATTTTGACATACTTATAAATCATGTATGCATCAAATTTTAGGATCTCAACACTTTAAGGAAGCCCTAGAGAGAGAACCAACCCTACCATAAAGATTGGTCACATCAAAAGGTGAGTAAAAACCATAATTAGACTCTAATTTGTATGTGTGATAATTTTATGATGTGATTATATTCTATTACATGTATATATGATTGAATTATTACATTTTACATATGAATACAAGTAAAGTGAGAATTATATACTCTTAATGATTACTTAGTATACCATTATGAATGAACACTGGCATATGGAACTAAAAGAATGTTATGATCGGCTTGTCAAACACTTACAAATCACTTGGGAAAAGGGACTAATATGTCCTATTGCCATATGTTATTGATCACATGATTCACTTGTTATATATTGGTCAGCAAAATCAAACATCACTTGAATCACATGAATTCCTGAGGGCAGTGTTTGCCTTGCAAGGTCACGATAAAAATCAATTTATTGCGTTTGCACTTTCACAGTCAATTGTTATACTTATATTGTATCCCAATGATATTTGATTGTTAGTTATGCCATAAGAATATGATAATCATTTTTATTTATTGAGTCACGACTCAGAAAATCACAATTATATTTTTTAGATACTGAGGCATAGAGTTTGGATATTTTGGTGCAAGAGTTTTGCATAGAGACACATAGACCACAAGTCATTGGAGACCCAAACTCTCTCTCTTCTTGTGTCATGTGCATATATCTAGATAGGAACCAATTTGCGGTCACTAGCCTTGAACATTAGTTAACAAACATATACATTAAATACATGTTGGGTTGTGTATGTATCATGAATAAACCTTTATGCATATATATTTTTGGACATGAATGTCATGATTGTTAAATGAAAATCGTCGTTACAATAGGAGGATTTATGAAATCAAAAGATGTAGCATCAAAATAACAAGCTAAGTTCTTTGCCCTGATCTTGTATTTCTTCTTAAATAGTCTAAACTTGATTGTGCCAACTTCAACATAAACATCACAATCATTTCTTAATATCTCTAAAATGGTGAGAAAGTCTACAGTTAGTTCCAGGTATGAAGGCTTTCTGATATGGCAGAATAGTTCCCATCTATTGCCTATTAATAGCTCTTCAACCTACTTTGCTAAGCCATAATTTCAAAGATCATTATATTCTATAAACTTTCCAGCACCAAGCTGTCTTTTAAGTAATTTTTAGTCCAAAAGTTTTTCTTTTTCATCTTTGAGGTAAAATTGTTGGGCTAAAAGATCAGTTGAAGGTTTAGATCAAGGTTTGAGGGTATGCTCTGTTTAGTTGCCTTTCCCTTCCCTTTCAATTTATGAGCTTCCTTTGGTTTCTTCTTTTGTTGCGAATCTATATTTGATGTCTCTGCTATTCTTTTCTTTTGTTGAGCCAATATTGATGCTAGTTTTTCATCATTTTTAGAGCTTGACTTGGTGTAGGAAGGTTGAGGGTTCTTCCTAGTAGGTTGCTTATATCTTTTAGTGGAGTCAATTTTGGGTGCCATAAGAGCATTGAGGGAATGATGCAATCAAAATGCAAAAAATTTGCAATAAAATTTGAGAGAGAAAGATAAAGAAATAATAGGGCAAAAATAGAAAGTGAAAATAAATTTTATAGTTTTAGGGGTTTAAATAGAAGTTCAACGAGTTCCCCTATTTAAAAAATATGACTACTGGGAATGTTCAATGATTGTTGTGAGCAAGGCAACAATTGTTGGACATTACATTAGAAGAACATTAATAGCATCAAACATGATATCATCTACATATATTTACATTAATAATATGTCTTATGTCTTTTTCTTAAAAAAAAGAGTTGTGTCTACCAAAGCTTTGGAGAAACCTTTTTATACAAGAAAACTCTTTGATCTCTCATACCAAGCACTTAGAGCTTGCTTCAAGACATATAAGGCTTTGGTTAGCTTGAACAAATGATTAAGAAAGTAATGGCTTTCAAAACTAGGAGGTTGTTCAACAAACACTTCTTCACCAATGTGTTGTCCTTTAGTGCCATAGAAAAGGGGGTTGAATTTGGCAATGGCAAGTAAAACTCACTAGCTGATATATGCAAAAATTAAGAGAAATAGAAATAACCAATTTATAGATGTTTGACACAACCCAACCTATTTTCTCTCCTTTTATCTTCCATTATCAAGATAGATTCTATGTGCTATCAATCACCTTTACACAAGTAGTTTGTAGGCACTACTAAGCTATTACAAGTAGATTTTCGGGTGCTACTAAAACCATTTTCCAAAGTAGTTTACAGGTACTACCTTAACCTTTCATAACGATGATTTAGATCTATAAAGATCTTCTTAAACTAAAGAAAGCATTCTTTAAAGGATTTACAAATTAAGGATGAGAAAGAATACTTTCACTCAAGCAATAAACAATAATAATCATACTCATAAATTATGTTTGACTTGGTAGGGAGCTTTAAGAGATGTCTTAGCTTGTTCTTCAACTTTGTTTTGAAGATGTCCTAAGCAAGCTTTGACAATTGATATTCCGTTGAAGATATGTCACACTTGTTTCAGCCCTTTTACTAAAGATTATTTTCATAACAGAATAAGCTTATTTTTTTACCATTTCTCACATTTGAATATGCTTAATTCTATTGTGGGATAGTCCTCTTATAGCTAGAGAAATAAAAAATAGCCATTAGAAGGAAGGTTGTCATTTCATGTTAAAAAATAGTCATTCAATGCCCGTTGGACTATCTCCAGGCTCGTTATTAGGTGAAAATACAACTTCAATGGTCGTTGATTTCATTGAAATGCCCATTGGAACTAGTTGTTAGAAAGAGATTTGTCTAAATGCTCCTCCTTTAACTTTCTTAATTTGTTAGTCACCGACTTTTTCAACGACTGTCGGAGCTACTCAACACTTGTTAGAATAAAACTTCAACTTCTATTGGGATATGGACAATGCCTATTGAAATGTCTCCAAAAGGATGTGAGATTGATGCTATTAAGATTTTGTACAATTTTTCAATGGATGTTGGCTTTGGTTTAATGGCCGTTGAAAAATGTCCCACGTTTGTTGGAACATTTGATCACCTCCCATTGGAGAGTCTAGAAACTCAAGCTCTGCCTATATACTTTTCAATACCTATTGGTATATGTCCAACACCAGTGTTGAGACTTTAAGTTTTTTATTCACATTGAGTCATTTGGACCAATGGCTGTTGTGAAAATGCAATGCCTGTGGAAAAGGCTTACTTGTGAAGCTTAAGAGCTTTCAGCATCCAATGCCTATTGTGCAATGAAAGAGTTGATGGTTGAGGGGTCTATAATCCTTAACTCATCTTTAGGAGTCACTTCAATGCCTGTTATGTATCCTCAACACCCATTGATGATGTGACAATGCTTGTTGAAATTCCACAACACTCGTTAGCTTTGAATACTTAGAGTTTTTTAAAAAGAAAACTTTATTTCAAGACTTTTGATTAAAAAATTGATGTACTAGCAAGATCTTTGACACAAACTCAAATAAGAGTAAGTTTTTAGATGTGTTTATATTCATCAAAACAAGCTTAGTTTATAAAACTCTCAAGCTAGATCCAACAATCTCCCCCCTTTTTTGTTGCTGATAAACAATTTATAAAGGGTTAAATAATCCTTGTAAAACATGTATATAATCGATCATTAGCTCCCCTTTAGTTTCATTAATTATGCAGTATTAGAACAAAGTTAAACATACCAAGATTTTGTAAATTGAAATCATACAAATTACGTTATAATCTATATTAATCTTGGCATAAACTCATACTAGATTCTTGCATTTTATTTTCACTCCCCCATATGCTTATAATCACTTTGTATCACTTTGTTTTAATCATTTTAATTTCACATACTTAGTTATTTCTCCCCTTTTTGTCCTTATAAAAAAATAATAAAGATAACTCAAGTAAGAATAAACAATTATCAAGAAAATATACTTGGTTATTTATATTCATAAAAGCAATATTGTCCCATACATCAACACTTTGAAAAGTAAAGATAAGAGAGATGAAATAATTATAAAATATGCACATAAAGATGAATGAGGGTGAAGGTCCTAAAGATTAGTTCTAAGGGTTGTCCTTAAGCTTAGTTTTTATCTCTGATTCTATTGAGTAGTTAGTGTTCTAGGTTGCAAGTTTAGTTCGTCAACTATCCAGTCAAGAGTTTAGTTGACATCCTTTATATCCCTTTGAGGTCTTTGAACCTTTTGATGAAGGGAGATGGCAGAGGATTTAACCTTTTGAACATAATTCACAATTGAGGCAAGTTGGTGAAGAACCTTCTTCTCAAATTTTGTGAGAGTAGTATCAGGGGCAGTACCAGTTGTAGTAGTAAGAGCAATAGCATTTGTACATGTTTCTTCCACAACATTAATGCCTGCTTAGATGGCTTCCTAAACTTCATCATCATCTAAGTCTAGTCTAGGTACTTCTCCTTCCTATTGAGTTCTCTTTATCAGCCCTTAGTTGAGCCTTTTAAGAATCCCCACACTTAGCAACATCTTTTCACTGATGGACTCATTGTGTGGCAGTTTCTCTAACACAATGTTTTGTGCTTCAAGTTCTTCTTTAGTTAAGGGTATGGCCCTTACAAACTTGGCAATAAGAGTGATGTAATGCCCCATTACAAACTCATTTGCTTTATCCACTTCACTGTCAATCCTTTGCACCAAGAATGGTGGAGTGTTTATGCTCTATTTATTCTTCATACACCAAAGATAAAAGAGATCAATGATGGTGTAGTTACCATTTGATTAGGCTCTACCATTAATGTTCCATATTATAAACCGATGTGCAATTCTCAAGGCTTGGCTTTTAATCTTTCATGGCTTGCTATTATTACTGTTGTAGTTGCTTTTCTTATATGTGATGGATTTCTAGAATTGGTTCACATCCACTTTGAAAGCGGGGGGATGCTTTATTATTCCAGTAGTAGAAGCATCAAAGCATTTAGCCAACTCACTTGGCCTTAAAGTGTACTTTTTCCCAAAGAATCTGAAGTTCATGGTCCCCTTTTGTGCATATGCATGACAATCTCCTCCTATAACATCTATAGTTATCAGGAACTCAATTGTCAGCTCTAGATAGGAAGGCTCCTTGACGTGACATAAGAGTTCCCACCCTATCCTTATCATTAGCTCATCTAGTTGCTATGTCAATCCATATCTTTGAATGTCTGACCACTCAAAGAATTTGTCTTCTCTTAGATGTCTCTTAAAAGCTTTAGAGCTAAGTCTTTTTCCTTGTCCGTCTTGAGATGGAATTTCTAGACAATGAGTAGGGGCTTCTCTATTTCTATTTCTTTTCCTTTCCCTTTTGATTCTGAAACTACCTTTGCCTTCTTTGAGGATTGAGGAGCATATGAAGGTTCACTGGACCTTTTGTTCTATTAAGCGATCATCAAGGCCAAGTTTTCTTCAATTTCTAAACTTAAATAAGAGGGTTGATGATTTTTCCTGGCAAATTGTTTATACCTTTTGGTCGTTTCACTTTTAGGTGCCATTGGGTTAGGTGTTTGGTAAATGATGCAAATGACAATCATTAAAAATAATAAAAGCAAGGAGATATAGATAAGAGAAAGAGCAAAAGCATAAAGAAAGCTAAAGTAAAATAACTTAGGGTTTTTGGGATATATATATATTTATATATGGAAGTTTGTGAAGGTTCTTGATCCTTTAAAAAATATGACCATTAGGAGTCTTCAATGACTATTATAAATGAAACAATGACTGTTAGCTATAACAAGAATGTGTTCTTCATTCAACGTTAGTTGTTGCTCACAATGCTTTTGGCTAAAGAACAATGGTCATTGGAAATGTACAATGATCATGAGGGTATACAGAAACATGGGTTGCAAAATGCGAACAATATAATGGTCGTTGGAGAAAATCATAACAGTCATTAGTAATATTTTCAAGGTAAAAACAAGTTCAAAAATATTTTTCAAATGAGTAAACATTATCAAAACTAAGGTAATGTAGACTATTAATCAAAATCAATGATATGGTCCTGAATTCAATTAATAAAGGGACATTTGAGCAAGATAAGACATAATCAAAATCTTTAGCTTATAGAATCTAAAGATTTTAATTGATACCAATTCACATAATACTTCATCAATCATTCAATAAAGATTATTCATGTATACAAAAGGGAAAAATAAAAGAACCTATTGATGTTAGCTGAATGTACCTCCATCAATCATTCTAAGTTCTCTTTGATGAATTGCATCTTTTCATCACAAATAGATTTAGTAAAAATATTTGTCAATTGATGGTTAGTATCAATAAATTCTAACACAATATCACCATTATTAGCATGATCCCTTATAAGTGATGTCTTATATCTATATGCTTACTCCTGAATTGCTAAATAAGGTTTTTAGATAAGTTGATGGCACTAGTGTTATCACATTTGATGTCCACTTGTTTTAGAATAATTTTATAGTCAAGAAGTTATTGCTTAATCCATAAGATTTGAGCACAACAAAGACTTGTTGCCATATACTCAGCTTCAGCTATAGACAAAGCAACAAAATTTTGCTTTTTGGTACTCTAAGATACTAAACATTCACCTAGCAATTAATATGTGCCTAAAGTGCTTTTTCTATCTAAAGGACACCCAGCAAAATCAGCATCTGAAAATACATTTAATTCAAATGAGGTACTCTTAGGATACCAAACTCTAAGTTGAGAATACCATTCAGAAATTTGAGTATGTGTTTTATAGCATATAAGTGAGACTCCTTGGGATTAGACTGGTATCCTTCGCATAAACATACACTAAACATTATATTAGACCTAGATTCAGTAAGATAGAGAAGACTACCAATCATACCTCTATACAACTTTTGATCCATAACCTTATCATGTTCATCTATGTTTAGTTTGATATTGGTGCTCATTGGAGTTTTATAAGGTTTGTTGTTCTCCATGCCAAATCTTTTGATCAATTCTTTGGTGTATTTGGCTTGGTTGATGAAGATTCCCTCCTTTTCTTATTTGATTTGCAATCCAAGAAAGAATTAGAGTTCTCCCATTATACTCATCTCAAATTCAGTTTTCATTACTTTAGAGAAATCTCCATACAAGCAAACATTAGGGACATTAAAAATAATATCATCTACATATATATGCACAAGCAATAACTTTCCATTCCTTTATTTAGAGAAGAGTGTTGTGTCTGCCAATCTTTTGGAAAACCCTTTCTTTATAAGAAAGTTGCTCAACCTTTCATGCCAAGCTCTTAAAGTTTACTTTAAGCCATATAAGGCTTTGGTGATCTTGAACATATATTTAGGAAAGTAATGACTTTCAAAACCATATGGTTGTTCAACATGTACTTCTTCATCAACGTAGCCATTCAAGAAAGCACTCTTGACATCCATTTGGTATAATTTAAAGTTTATATGAGAAAAAAATGCAAGTAAAATCCTAATGGCCTCTATCCTTGCAACAAGAGTGAAAGTGTCATCAAAGTTTATTCCTTCTTCTTGGTTATAGCCTTTGGCTACTAACTGAGGCTTGTTTCTAACTATAGTTCCATGCTCATTAAGCTTATTCCTAAAAATCCATTTGGTTCCAAAAATGAAGTGTCTTTGAGGTCTAAGAACTATGGTCTATGTTTTCCTTCTTTCAAACTGATAGAGTTCATCTTGCATAGCCAGAACCCAACACTTATCTTTTATGGCCTCATCTATGGTCTTAGGCTTAATAAGGGAAATACAAGCAAGATTATTACATGAATTTCTAAATGATGATCTAGTTGTTACCCTATTTAATGGATCACCTATGGTGAGATCTCTTAGATGATCTTTCTTGAAGACCCAATCCTTTTATAGCTGAGTTTACCCTTCATTTGGAGTAGGAAGAGATTGATCTGAATCATCCTCACTTTTCACTTCTTACAGCTTGTCCATAGTTCCTTTTTTTTTCTATATTCAGTACACTTATAGGACCTATAAGATCATCAACATCTTTTTCTTTTCTTGAAGAAGTTGTATTAGATTCATTAAAAACAACATGCATAAACTCCTTAACAATAAGAGTTCTCTTATTGAAGACTTTATATCCTTTACTGGTTATAGAGTATCTAATGAAAATTCTTTCATTGGATTTGGATTCAAATTTGCTAAGTTGTCTTTAGTGTTTGGAATAAACACTTGCAACCATAGACTCTAAAATATGTGATGTTAGGTTTCCTATTGTTCCATAACTCATATGGTGTTTTCTTTAACAAGGGCCTAACTAATACTCTATTTAACATATAACAAGAAATATTTATAGCTTCAGTCCAGAAGTATTTAGGAAGATTGTATTCATTCAACATGGTCCTAGCCACTTCTTGAAGAGTTATATTCTTCCTTTCTACTACACCATTTTGTTATGGTTTTTTAGGAGTGGAGAAGTTGTGTGAGATACCATTCTCAACATTAAAGCTATGGAATTTAGCATTTTCAAACTCTCATCCATGGTCACTTCTAATAGAAGAGATCATCAAGTTGTTTTCATTTTGAATTCTCTTGGAAAAGGTCTTAAAGGCATCAAAGCAGGAATCCTTGTGAGGAAGGAACAACACCCAATTATACTTAAAGTAATCATCTATAATGACAAATGCATGCCTCCCATGCTAGATACTCTAATGGGTCTAAATAAGTCTATGTGAAGCAATTGCAAGGGCCTATAAGAACTTACTATGTTTTTAGCTTTGAATGAATATTTTACATGTTTTCTTTTTTGACATGCTTCACAAATTCCTTTCTTTGCAAACTTGATTGAACTCTAGAAGTCTAAATCTACAAATGGGGAAATTGTACCAAAAATGTTCTAGAAATCCAAAAATATCTTTAATATCTTTAGATGGAAGAATAATAATCCTGAAGAGGAAAAAGGGGATGCTATTTAAAGATCTTTTTTTTTTCATAGATAGATTCTTGACCTAAATTAGTGACTAGTACCTTTCTTGGGCTTGACCTAAATTAGTGACAAGTACCTTTCTTGGGAAATCCCTCCTCTAACCTTAGATGGTTATAAAAATAAAAATAAAAAAAGTAAGCAAGGCAAAAGCAGTTCCTAAGCCTAAGGAAGTTGAAAGGTCTTCCATGATTTTTAATGTAATTTACCTGAGTTTCTAGTTAGAGAAGCATATAAGGGGGGTTAATAGGACATTGTAGTACCCTAAACATTTTAGATGTTTTCCATAGACACTCTTATTGGCCATGCAGTTTGATGTGCAACAAATTTATGGTAGACGTGTTGCATGCAAACAAGCTAAGGGTAAAAAAAAAAAAAAAAAAAAACCCTTTATAGATTGTACATGCCATTGCCTATTCCTAGCATACCATGGATTGATATTTCAATGGATTATGTTTTATGTTTGCTTAGGTCTAAACATGGTAATGATTCAATTTTTATTGTGGTTCATTATTTTTCTAAAATAGTACACTTTATTACATGTCATAAAATTGATTATGCCATTAACCTTACTCATTTATTTTTCAATGAAATTGTGCAATTGCTAATTTGTTTAAAACAAGGATGTTCTAAGCTACATAAGGAAAGAAAAGTTCATCTTGTTATGAATACAAAGGTCAAATGCTATATACAAGGTAAGTATGGTGCTAATGTTATTTTTTGTTACCACATATGTTTCTCTTTATCTTGATATAAGTCAAGATTCAAGGATGAAATTTTTGAAGAGATAGGGTATGTATGGACCAAATTAGGAACTGAAAGATACGCAGAATAAAGGGAACTATCAAAGATATCTCACTCAAAAGGAATAAGGTATCTTAAGAGCTTCAAAACCTGTCATATTCAAACTTGCCATATTAAGACTATCTTTTTTGGAGCTGCCATATTTAGACCTGCCTTATTTAGACAATCTTCTACATATGGGAAAAAATAGTTTTCTACACTTCCATTTCATGTGAGGATTCTCAAAATGAAATCTACAAGTTCAACTTTTAAATAGAGCAATTTGCACTAAAAATGTTTTAGAAGGTTCTAAAAGGAAATGTCCTAAGAAGCTTTCAAGAATATTTCAAGTATCTTTGGATGAAAGAACAATATTCCAAAAGAGGGCATAAGAGGGGGTGTGATACATATGGTAAAAGAGGTTAATGAAGTCATGTCAAATATCTTCCAAGATATGAAAGACCTCAAGAATATTCTTTTCTTCCTTTCTTGGTTGAATGCTACTTCCTCTTTAAAAAAAGTTTTCTTTTATTTCCTAAATTGTAATATTGGTTAATATTTAGGAAGTTTAGATGCTCTACTTTACCAAATAGACATGGGACATTTTGTTAGTTTCTTCAAAAGTTTCTCCAATAGGAATTAGCATTTATTCCTCATTAGTGGAGCTACGTAATGCATATAAATAGGCCATCAATACCATGTATTTTAGAATTGACTTTTGATCAATATAATTATAATTTCTTATGAGAAATTATTCTATTCTTTGGTTCTTAAAAGAACTAAGTGAGGTTATTTAAGTAAGGGCTTAATTAGCTTTGCATACTTGTTTAATTATAAACTTAAAATTAAATTATTTCATTCTATGTTTGAATATTAAACACCCTTTAATTCTTTATAACTTAGGTTGCTAAAAATAGATTTTTCAGAGGTCTAGTTGAGAATTAAAGTTCTTTGCTTGATTCTTGAACGATCCTTGGCAAAGATAACAATATTGCATATGGATTCGGGATAAGTTGCCTATGTTTGTATCATATCTACTCCTAAAGGAAGAGAATTTCAATTTGTATAGCTACTATAACAAGAAAAAATCATGGTGTCATGTTGCTATTGGTTGAAAGTTTAATTTTCTCTTTTAGTCCCTATTCTTCATTCCTTCATCACTTTTATCCTTTTGTTAATTCTCATATGCTCCTTACACTTTAATATGTTATAAGACACATGTATTTAAAATATAATATTATACATACCATATATGGCAATTTGCAATGCAACTATAAACATTATATCTATATTCAAGTGCCCTAAATGCAATGGTGCAAATGTTACCATCATGTTTATCAAATGCACATGTTTATCAAATGCATATATTTAAGTGGTCACTTATACAATGCATCTATTCATGTGGAATTGCAAATCATTTATGCAATGTATATGTTCATGTCAATATGCCAATAAATCCAAATAAGGATGTTGCACTTTTCTCCTTAGGTAGCCCATTAAGTTGTTGTCTAAGCCTAAATCATGTCTTGCCTTGGACACCATTCTTATCTCCATCTAAGACATCCATCTTGTCTCCCTTTAGGACATTCATCTTGTCTCCCTTTAGGTCATTTATCTTGTCTCCCCCTAGGACATCCTTATCTTGATTTAGGACATCCTCTTTGTCATATCCTAGGACATCCACTTTGTTTTGTCTTAAAATAGAATCTTTATCTTATCCTAACATGGAATCTTTGTCTTATCCTCATATGGAAATTTTGTCTTATCCTAACATGGAATCTTTTAGAGATTTTTAGAATCTTCTCTCCAATTGAAGGGCTAATTTTAAGGTCTCTATTTTAATCCTTCATGCATGAAATTAAGTTCTATTAGCCTTTATTTGTGCTTATTAAAGATCCACTAATTGCTTCATGCATATGCTTGCCATGAATATACATCCCAACCTTGATTTCTTTATGCATAAAAGCTCTAAAAGCTTCATCATTTCCTTAAAACATTCTTAACAATTTGAATGAATCATCATGATAAATGCCAACTAAGATTGCATCATACCCTCATTCTTTAAAAGGATTCATCCTCAAATCTTGGCCTACATTAAAATAAAAAGAAACATAAGAACTAACAAAAAATAAATCTAATATTTAACTTACCATGTAAGTTTCAAGTATTTCCATTAGGGTCAAACACAAGTAGCACAAATTCATCTAAACAAAGTTTGAAAGAGTTTTATCTAAACAAGGAAACATGAATAGAACAAAAATTGTAAAAATACTTTCTCCACCTAGTATGAACAAAATTTGCCCATCTAAATAAAGAAAGATTAAAAATTAAATTGCAAAAACACTATCTCCATCTAGTATAACAAATATTAAACCATCAACCAATTTTCCAAAAGAATGAAAAACATTGAATAAAGACAAGTTAAGTTGAGAAGTAACATAACTAAGTCTAGAACAAAAAGAAAATTTGAATTTGTTAGATGCAAAATAAAATCTATAACAAAAAAGAAAATTTATAACCAAAGGCAAACTTCTTACACATAAGTTCATTCATTGGCCTTGGAGAAAATAATACTTTTTCAACCTCACTCTTCCTTTTGATGGCATTTTCTTTTTCCAAGGATCCAAATATAAAATCAAGTGGAAGCTCCTCTTCCCTTATTGGCTTCTACTTGGAAATCAATTCTTCACAGCCCCCTTAAAAGATATATAAAAGAATTATACAAAACATCGTCTAATTTGTTAGTAACACAATATATCCTTTGAAACAAAAACATGGTTATAGGTGCTTGGAAACAATATGATTCTCTCTCAACATTCTTTTTTTCATAAAGATGTTTATTTTGCTCACCCTTTCCTTTTGCATGCACATCTCTTTTGTTTTATGCATCCTCTCTACACTCCTTTTCAATTATTTCCTCACAACTTCCATGTTATTGCATAATAATTTCTTTTTTAGTCTCATATGCAAATTCTCTCTCTTATTATTTTTTATTTCCTTTTAGATCATCATCATCATCTCTAAATTATGAATTAAATGTCTTACTTACAACCAACATATCATCATGTATTGGACTTTCAATTTTAGCATTGGAACAAACCTCTAATGGCAATATCTTATCATCATGTAGGTAACATCATCATTCTCTATAATGTTCATAGCTTCTTTGTTTGGATTTTGGAAAGCAACGTTCTTAGATTCTTGGCAACTAAAACTTATATCATCATGTAAATAAGAAGTTTGAATCTCAATTACACTTTTACTCATCTTTAGCCTTAGCTTCCTTTTTTATTGTTGAAATGATTTTTTTATCCTCCCTATGATACTTCTATGAAAAATCATATTTAGTCCCTTTAGAATTGCAAAGAAGTTAAGGCGTTATTTCCAATCATACTCTATGAAAGTGGTGTTAAAGCTTGACCGAGTCAAATACCTATATGAGGCCTCTTTTTTTACTAAAAAATTGGCAAAGTGGCTGATATTATTGATTGAGTTTGATATTCAATATGTGACCAAGAAGGCGATCAAAGGTCGAGCAATTGCCAAATATTTGATAACAACATCTTGAAAAAGTATAGTCTAAGCCATCCTAATTCTTAGATTAAGGTTTAGGAGCAATAGAGCCTTTATGCTGGCAAATGTATTTTGATGGAGCCATAAAAAAGAAAAGAGTAGGTGTTGGTGTGATTTTGGTATCACTAAAAGGAGAATGTTTCTCAATGACCCAAAAGATTTAATTTAGAGTGACCAACAACATGGTCGAGTATAAGGCATATGCACTTAGTTTGGAACTTTTGATACAAATAAGGGTTAATATGGTTAAAGTGTTTAGGGATTTATTGCCAGTTATATCTTAAGTCACCGAGAATGGAAATTAAAGAAATAATTATTAAGTCTATATTTAAAACATTTAAAAGAGTTGGAGCAAAATTTTTAGAGAATCCTAGTTTGCCATTTATTGTAAGAAAAGAATGCAATGATGGATGCTCTAGCAACTTTGGTTTCTATTTGGGATAGGCCAAAGGTGATGTTATTAAAACCCCTCATCATGCTCAAGTTTGTGATGCCATGGCACATCAACAAAGAAGTGATGCAAGTGTATGTGGAGAATCATCCTTAGTACCATGATGTGCAAAGGTCCTTAAAAACTGGTGAGAACCCTGAGGGGGGTTGAAAAGAGGGATAAAGAGGTACTTTGGAAGTTGACATTACAATTTATAGTCTACGATAGTGTTATGTACAAGAGAATACCATATGGGGTCGATCTAAAATGCTTAATGAAAAAATAAGTAGACAAAGTCATAGACGAGGTACATCCAAAGACCTGCGGGCCCTACATGATTAGAAAGAAACTGGTAAGGAAAATTTTAAGAATGGGTTACTATTAGACCACTAAGGAGCAGGATTGTATTTAAATGGTTAAAAACTATCATAAATGTCTGATTCATGGTCCATTTGCCTGTGACAAAATTATAGAATCTGAATTCTTATGGCCATTTGTAGCATGCGGGATTGGCAGGATCAAAGAAATTAGCTCGACTTCCATGAGGGGGCATAAGTACATTACAGTAACAGTTGATTATTTTTTGAAATGGGTAAAGGCTAAGACTTTTAGCAAGCTGGGGCAAAGTAGATGACCCAATTTATAGAAATGAACCTCATCCATCATTATGGGGTGTCATAGTTTATTGTTACAAATAATGGGGTTCATTTTTTGGCAGAAGTCAGAGTAATCCCATAGAAGTATGAAATAACCCATCACAAATCATCACCTTATAGACTGCAAGACAACAAGATGATCAAAGCTGCTAAAAAGAATGTTAAAAACATCCCCACCAAGATGGTGACAACTTATAAGGATTGGTATGAGAAGTTATCCTTTGCATTATAGGGATACTAGAATACAATAAGAACACCGACTAGGATCACACCATATTTCATTGTGTATGGGATGGAAGTAGTCTTACTAGTTAAGGCAAAGGTGAAGTCCCTACATGTTAATCAAATTAGAGATTCCCAAGTATCAGTAGGTAAAGGAAACGTATGAACAAATGGCTCTCCTAGATGAGAAGAGGTTGAAGGAACTTTATCACATTCAGTTGTACTAGGCCAGGATGGCCCACACATTTAATAAGAGTTTTAGAACAAGTATCATAAGGTTTAGTGATCCAGTTTTGAAGGTAATCAGGATGCAAGATTAAGTCCCTTAAGGAAAATTCTAGCCAAACTAGGAAGGTAAGTGTGGTTAAACAAATCTACTCAAGTGACGTAGTAAAGTTGTCAAATATGAAAGGAAATGAATTCTCTGAGCTAGTCAATTTGGGTAGACTGAAGAAATACTTCGTGTAAGGATGTAAGAAAAATAAAATTAACCTGCTAAGTTGAAACTTGAAAAGGCGGCTTAGGTAAAAGTTAAAGGGCAGCTTAGGAAAAAGTTAAGGCATATATAACAAAAAGAGTGAGAAAAACTATGATCGCTATGTCAAAAACCTAGAAGGGTGACATAAGCAAAAGTTAAAGCACAAAAGAAATATGTAAATATAAATATAAAGCAAAAAGCAAGAGAGTGCGATTGACCGCTAGGGATAGTTATCAGAAGGTAATGAAATATTATTAAAAGGTAATGAAATACACGATCACGGCAGTAGGGCAGAGACATTATGCAAAGCAATCAAGCAATCTAATGTATTAAAAGTAGTGATCATGCATTTCATTAATATGTAATATAAAAAATGTAAATGATTCATATAAGTAGAATATCAAAGAGAAATACACTAGCATAATTAAAGTAAATTCGATCAAATATGTCTTTAAACTCAAACTAAATATATGAAAGTTTTTTTTTTCACAATGGTGCATTGTTTATTGCATGCCTTGCTAAGATAAAAGGAACTCTATAATTCTAAAAGTCACGTAAACCATGCCATGTAGCCACCATCATCCTCAAGGGTAGGGTCTAGATCGGTGAAAACTTGTAAATGTAATGGTTAGCCTATATGGGCCTAACTCTTTCTAAGAAATGGTGGGACAATGAATCCTCAATGAAAGAAGGAAGGATGTTCATCCTATGCTGAGGGGCACTAAACTAATAATGCACATGAGATGGATCTTAGAATATGTCAGATGCCAAAGTTGGAATGATCATGTAGTCCTTATGGTAACTCATGAGAACTTCCACCATGGGTAAGTTCAATGAATGTCAGTAGCAATGATGTGAGACATCCATACAATTCACTCATTCTTGTGGCTCATAGGCCTCGACAAATGACGATTTGAGTGATCTTGTGGGTAGTAGATTCTCTCATCCACAGTGGAGCATCCAATAGCCCTAACCTCTCTTGCAACCGTATCTAAAAAAAGAGAGAAAATAAATGAATAAACTCATTAGGTTGAAAACCTAAAAAGGCGGCCTAAGCAAAAGTGAGCAACCTACTGGATTAACATAAGAGTGGTTTAAGGAAAAATTAGGGTGACAAAAATAAAAATAAATAAATAAATAGTAAAATGTCAAGAATAATAGGCTGTGAGAAAAATTCATACTTGAAGCAACAATAGGCTCCCAAAGAAAAAATCATTGATGTCGAGTGCCACCTTGTCCAGACTTATAATAGTCTTACCTAGGATTGTTAAAATGGGAGTTTTTAATAATTTAACTTATTTAAGGAGGAGTATGAACTATAAATTGATCTCTCCAACTTCTCTCCATAGTAAAAACTCACCCATCAAAATAACTGCTACTATGTGAAGCTGAGCTGCCTGAGCAAGACACTTAGAGGGGTAAAGAGTGAGAAAAGGAGCCATGAGGCTTTTCTCCTCATTTAGTATGTACCTAGGTACCTCATCATAGTGCAAGTTGAATATCTCCATAATCTTTGAGATATATAGATAACTTAGTTGCAATAAGGCAATTTGGTTCATGATAAAGAATCAACAGTTGAGAATGGCACCAAATTCTTTTAGCAGGGGAGTAGATCTTGATGTCTCCAAAATGGAAAGAGTGAGAGGTAGAATCCCATAGTTCATAGGCTACCCATAATAAATCAATGTTTAAGCAAACAAATGAGATGAAATGAAGAGCCTCAAGGCTCACTTAGGGAAGATCATACCAAACTTGCAATGGAGAGAACTTAAAATTTCTCTAGCCATGGTTGAAAGGCTAAAAAAATGGGTTTGAAGAGGAAAATCGTATATGGGTATTAATAGAAGAGGAAAAGATTAGTTAGTGCTTAATAGCTATAAACAGTTATACAATATTGTATAACCCACTGAGGTTGTTTGTATAAACAACTAGTGGTTTGTACAAACAACTTATTAGGTTGTATGAACCACTTTGTCTGAAATAAAATTAGACAATGCTATTCTAGCTCAAAAGTTATTTGTACCTATTCCAAAACACATGTACATGAGCAAAAGGGAGCAAAATGATGCAATCATGCACTCAGGAGACAAAATTTAGGTCTGAATCAAAATATGATGTTCATAAATGAAATATTTGTGGTTCAATAAAATATAGGTGTTATCACCGCAATGTATCCTAAAAGACCATACCATTAAAGCAAGCATCTAAAAAGCATCAGGCTTTCAAATAGCCTAATATAACTATACAAATACACAAAAATATCAATAATAACCAAAAATGTACTTTACTATAAGAGAAAAGGAAATCCTAAAATCAAAAGGTGCTCAATGGGCTTAATCCCCTCTACTTCTTGAAGGCATCTCTTCGTCATCTCCCTCCCCATTTGTCTCCACATACTCCTCGAAGTCTTCGACTGCTACTTGGTCCATAGTCTCTATATGAGCCTTCGCCTCCTCCAAACATTGGTTGATATCTCAGAGCTCCCGAGTCAAACACTGAATGGTCTCTTGCAAAACACACAAGGGTTAAGATGGATAGGACACTAATTACACGCATACAACTGTAAACATGCATACATCTTTTTTTTCATTCACTTTATCATTTGATTCTACTACTAACTTTTATCGATCAGGCCTATTAAGTCTCGATCCTCTTCAAAGCAGTGATCAGGTTTACCACACCCTCAACATAGATGTGGGGAACTAAAAGAATAAAATAAAGGTATTTTTAGCAATAAAAACACCAATAGTAACAAATAACATAAGAATGTAAGTAAATGATATTCACGACAGTGGTCTCAGCCGACTTGAAGGTGCAAGCTGATCAAGTGAGCTATAGTGACATCATCAACCTAATCAAGGATGTCATGCAAGATTCCATCATATTGTCAAGCTTAAATCTAGTTCGCCTACCATGATGGGCTCTAACACTCTAGAGGACAATGCAAAAGCCCTCTTATAATCCCTAGTAATAGGCGTAGACTCTCTAAGCCTTCACTCAACATGTGCAGTGGTTCCTCAGGCCTCGTAGTGAAGAACTATTCCCTCATACACCTCGTGCCATGGGAATGCCCAGATTGATGCCCTTGTTAACCAAATTGTCCCAAATAAGGTCCCTATCATCTATGTCTGATAAGCAACTCTATCTGAAACCAGTTATTCTCTAGGCACAAATCGCATCGTTGCCTGGACCTCTATCACTTCCTTAAGGTGAGTAGCCCAAAACATGTCTAAGGGCAAACGATGAGGAATAGGCTAAGCATCTAGCCCTTCTCACTACCAGATGATCCGTTTGCTAAGGTACCACTCATGAAGTGAGTGTCCAGCCATAAAATGTCATCCATAATAGAAGCCCTTAGCTTCCACTACCTTCTATGGCCAGGCCTCTATAGGTCCTTTTTAGTTTAAACGTAGTTGCAAAAAGAACATACAACCACTGTAAGTATAAGGCTAAAGAAATGTGAATAAACAACTAAAAATTAATACAAGACTCATTTTTTGCAAGATCATTATAACATCTTTATCCTCATTCATTAGCATTCTCATATGAACTTATTCATTGTATAAACGATTTGCAATTCTGCATGAACATATGCATTGGATAAATTATCATTTAGAGTATGTGAACTAGATAAGCACAATGATGACACCAACACCATTGAATTTGGGACACTTGAACATATATCTAATGTTTTTATAATTGCATGGCGAATTATCTTATGTTGTGTGCATGATATAACATCATAAATTATGGTGTTTTAGAGCTTATTTAAAAGTATAAGGAGCATATGGAGATTAGGAGATAGATGAAGGTGATGAAAGAGTAAAAAATAGGGACTAAAAGAGGAATATTGAACTTCTAACCAATGGTAGTGAGACACCATGATTTTGTCTATTAGACTAGGTTGGTTAAACCTATGTCATAAGCCTCTTTTGATCTAAATAATGGAGATTGATTACTTCTAATGCCTTGTTCAAGTATTGTTTTGCATTTTATAAGAGTTATTTTTATTGGAAGTCAAAATCTTCATCTTTTAGAAGAACATCCTAATTCGTGGTCAGTATGCCCTAAATCACGATCGCGACTTTGCTATTAGGATGGATGGAGCTAGTGCAAAAGGATTTGTAGGCGAATTCATAGTTGTCACTCAGCCAAAGGAGCATTGATTGATTCACAGAAGAAATTGCAATGACTGTCACATTAAAGGTCGCAACAGCAAATTTCATAGAGACAAAGGAGGGAACCAAAGCCATAGCCACAGCACGCTAAGTATCTAAGGCGACCATTGGAAATCAAAAATTGTGAGGACAAAGGTTTGGTCATGATGGGGACTCAAAAAGTTGAAGTTTCCTCACCAATCAGAAGAATTCACAGTCTTAGTCACGCCTAAGACAAAGCTAACTCACAATCGTGACTTTTAAGTACTAGGTTGAACACAATAGTTATATTTCTTGGACAACCAATGGATGAAAGACATTTGGACTAGCCGTTAGACATATAACTAGGTTCTCTGCCGTGATTTTCAACTCCTCAGTGCAAATTAAAAATTTGCGATCACAAAATGAAAGTAGCGACCGCAACTTCCGTCTGACAAGCATTTATTACAAAATTTGCCTAGCACAACTTGGAGATTTAGGGATAGTTTTTTAGCAGTGTCTCTTTGGTGAATGTGGGATATAAATACTCCACTAAACTGATGTAAATGGAAGAAAATTGAATTAATTGTAACAAAATTCTTGCCAATTTGCAAAACATTCTTTTAGTCTTCTTTATGTGTTGTTGATTGTTTGGTGTGAGCAATAAACACCTTTGTAAGTAGGTTGAGAGTTAGCCTAGATTCTAAAACTCTTTTAAGAGGTTGAAGTGTGAGACTATCCAAAACACTTAACAGAGTTTTTTATGTAAGCCTAAAAACACAAGGTTGTAAGGCTTTTATGGGAGCCATAAAATATAAGTTGTATAAGTTTGGTGTAACCTTGAAAACACTAGTTTAGTTGAGTGAAATAACCAATTGTGTAGAATTGAGGAGTGAATGTAGGATTTGTTAACACCCAAACCACTATAAACCTTTTTATGTTGATTTTTCTCTTCTCTTTCTTAACTTCCAAAACATTTTACCTTTCTGTTGTCCCTAGGCACCAAGAAGGGGGGTTGAATTGGTGGATAAAAAGTTTAGAACAAAGATAAAGAGAAGAATATAAAACAATGGAGACACAAGGATTTCATAGTGGTTCAGGCAAAACTGACCCTATGTCCACTCCTCAATCACTCAATTGGGTATTTTACTATATCAATGGTGTTTTCAAGCTCACACCCAACTTATACAACTTGTGTTTTAATGGCTAACACACAACCTTACAACAAAGTGTTTTCTAGGCTAACACAAAACCTCA